>CM053793.1:270936843-271066843 GCA_028749045.1 Cupressus sempervirens | reverse complement strand
TGGGCTCCCATTTAGACTTGGTAGTGATTCAATGTTTATTGAGCTCCCCTACCAATTTGATGATTTGGCATTCCTCGAGAACTCCTCTCCTAATGTGATTCAGGAGAACATAGGTCTAGAAAATGTTGAGATCCCTAAATTTAACTTGAAATTTCTCCTGGTAGGGCCTTAGATGGCTATCTCTTCTAGGGATTTAACAGAGGTCTCACTTGGTAAGGATGGTAAGAAAATCCTACTCTAAGACTTGGTGGTTGGAGAATATCTTCACAAGCCTATTCATGTGCTTTGTAGATAACTTCCTATATTTTAGACCTACAATTGATATGGTCAAGAAAATGTGTGTCCTGAAGTGAAAACATGATGTGTTGGTTGGAGTCTGTATGATACTAGGTTCCCTATTCTTGTTCAAATATACTATGGAGGAAGATAAGAATTATATTTTGGTAGGATGATCGAGCTATGGTAAGTGCTTCTTATCTTTGGCTAAATAGGAATAAGGCTTTCACCAAAAATTGGAGGTGAATCAAGCATCCTCTATTTGGGTTAGGTTGCATGGTCTCACATTTCAATTATATGATGAGAATATATTTAGCTAGATAGTGGATTCCTTTGGCCAGTACATCAAGGTAGATAATATCACTTCAAACAAATCTCAACTAGTTTTTGCCATATTTTGTGTCAATGTGGCAACTAGAAAGGCCCTCAGTAACTATGTTATCCTTAAATCCAAGGTGGGGTCATCAATTGAAGCTATTGACCATGATAATGCAACACTATACTATCAAAAGTGTGTTAAATATGGACATGCTATGTCTAATTGCAAACACACACCGCTATAGAATACAAGTTAAAGGAAAAGGTTTCATCTACTAGACTGGTTGATCCTTTATGCTTCTTCAAAAAGAAAATGAAGGGTCTCCAAACTAATCTCCCTTACATCTAAGGATTGAACATAGATGGCAAAGGGTTAGTGTTTTATTGATAGTATTATGGAGCATATTTCTTCACTAGAGAAACATGGAATAAGGAAGAAGAAATTTTTTTATTGGAGGAAGGGGAGATTCCTCCAAATCGTGAGAAGGGAATGGAATTACTAATGACTACCTATTAATTTAAATGAGATGGTTAGGATGATAACTTGGCGGTAATTCTTAAGACTACAAATGGCCTCAAGTTGGTCAAGTTTGTGCACATGGATTTTGTAGAGATTCTACTATCTACTAGAATGATAGAATTTTGTGGGGGCCATATTTTTTCTTCATGTTAGGGTGATTTTTCATCCCCAATAGGATCAATAATGGTGTCTCACACATATATTGAGGGTGTGCACTCTTTAAGAGGAAATTCCTTAAGAGGAAAACAAGGGTATGATGAAGCTTGATGTGGGATTGTAATATAAAAATAGGAGGCCATCAATGAGAGGGATTATGAAGAAGGTCACAAGATGAGAGATTGAGAAAGACAGGTAACTCCACTTGGAGGACACTCATAAACAAGCTAAATGAAGATTATCTCATGAAACATGAGGGATTTAATAGTTGTAAGAAATAATTTACTTTGAAGAATTTTTTTTTAATAAATAAGATAGATATTGTTCTTATGTAGAAGGTTAAGATGATTAAATAAAAATTTGAGAAACTTACCAACTATATTTTTCTAGGGGCTAAGCTCTCCTATATTCAGGTTGTTGGTGCCTTTGTTGGAATCAATACTATGTGAAATCCTAGGAAGGTTAGTGGTAAGGAATAATTACTCAAGCCTCATTTTATGGACATGTCATTCTATAATAATGTGTATAATTGGCTCCTATTAAATTTTACTACTCCTAACACCCAAGCTTGGAGACTTCATGTGCAACAAGAAGCCCTCCCGTGTCAATGGAAATAATAGTGCTCATAACATCACTTGTATGGGGGATTTTGATTCCCTTTATACACCTAAAAAAATATGGAGGTTTAAATAAATTTTTCTAAGAGTATGTACGATTTAACTAAGTTTTTTAGAAGAAATATTCTCTTTGATAGTGATCTCTAGTGTATTCTCTTTACATGTTCCAATAACCACTTTGTTTGTAACCTTGTCTAAGATAAATTGGATAGGTTTCTGTTGTCACTTAGGTTTGGACCCTTGTCAAAGGCCTATGCGCGAGGACAACCTAGTGAAACATAGAAACAACCTCCAAGCTGTGGGACTTGAACTACGAGGTTGAGTCTCTGGAGAAGGCCGGCTTCCTCTTACTATCGGGGTGCACCTATCTACTCTTGGAGAGGAAAAGGGAGAAGGAGAGCACGAAAGAAAATCTACCTAGTCTAATCTAAGGAGGTGATGCACCAAAATAGAGTGTTCAGACTTCATTTCTGCCCATATATGCTCTACAAAACTAAGTTAACATTCACAAGACATACATACCCAGACTTATGTCAATCAATAACCACATACAGATTAGGCAACCAAACTGAATAACACAAGGAAAAGGATTTCACTTAAATATTATCCAATAGGCCAAAAATAGACACAGTATGCAAGCCACAGATCTCAACAATACACCAATGAGAGACAAGACAGATGCACATACACATAGATGGTTGAAGTTGATGATACAGAATGTTATACAACTTAGAGACAAAGGCAATTTTACACTGTAGACCTGCGAGCAGTAGCAGAGAAATTAGAAAAGGAGTCCCCCTTTTACAGAAAGTACAAAATCTACCTTTATAGTTTAGGCATAACTGAGGATTTTTGCATTACATTTACTTCTCAACTACTGGCATTAACTTCTCACTCTAAAAATCCAATCAAAGATCTGGTGATTTGAGTACCAAAAAAATATGATATTCCTCTGAGAAAGAGCCTGGAGAAGACAGAAATGGCGTCGCAACTGCGCTCTAACCAGGTAGATGGATCGACTGAGATGGTGGAGTGCCTTTCTATGTTTTGCATCCACTCCTGAGTCGGTGGCATTGATGAAAGGATCAAAATCTCACAGCAAAAAACCTGATTCATTGTTTCTAGTTCATGAATTCGTGAGGTCAAAGCAAGTCAAATAGTTCCTTATGTGCCAACTAGGCCACGCGGGCCAATCGTCTCTCTTTATTTTGCCACTTCCTCAAGGTCCCACACACTGACCATTCTTTATTGAACTAACCGCACCACCCTCGAACTGTTATCATTAATTGCGGTGATCACACTAACTGCCAACCACTAACCATCAACCTTAACCGAGTCAGCGAGACACGTGTCAGCAAGCATCTATGTCACTATGGTAAAGATCGCACAACTCTACTATAGCGAGACAATGCCTTCCGTTGATTTTCTCTGATCTGATGATCGTGAAGACTCGTCATGCTCCGTGCTGTCCTTACCCCGTGCTCATCATATCTGGCACTGCCTCAGCAACTGCACTATGCCCAAACGACACCTAGCAATATTTGACCGATGTACCCTAGCGAGACCTGGCCCTACTGACACGTGGCGAAAGGGCACCATGTAGCTATGGAAAAGATCATGCAACTTCACCATGGTGAAATGGCACCTTTCGTTGATCTGACTTAATCTGACGACAAGCAAGATACTATTGTCCCCTGCCCCTCAGTGTATCAATCAATGGGAACCGGCCACATGCCAACCATATGTATTTTCTGTGCCTCCAAACTTGGACCCACTAGACACGTGTCATCCAAACGCCATGTCGTTAACATAAAACTCGTGCGGCTTATCCATAGCATGATGGCGCCTGCCGTTGATCTATGCAAATCTGACAGTGGAGATCTTAACCCTTTCATGCACTGGTGACGCTGACTGTATTCTGACCTGGCATATGTGGTTGCTCCCCATTGGCCTAATGAAGCACCATCTTGGTCTAACAAAGCACCAACCTAGAGGGTTCGTACCACCCTAACCCTACTGAGGGACACGTGTCAACTAGGTGCTATGTTGCCAATAAAAAACTCGTGAGTTTTTCATTGGTGCCATGGTGCCTTGCCGCATTTTGAAGCTTTTCAGCCCATGAAACTAATCACCCGCCGCTGACTTTTCTAGTGATGCAACCTGCCCGCCGTCAGACCTTTCCGTCGGGCGCTATGTCGCTATGCAAATTTTTTGGCCAATGCATGATAGCGACATAGCACCCATGGTGTCGTGAGACTTTTCTGACCCATCAAAACATGTTTCCTGCTGTTGGACCCACCGGACATGCGTCAACAGGGCGTGATGTTGCTAACATAAATCTCGCACAACTTTGCCATAGTGAGACAACGCCCTCCGTAGATCTTCCTCAGATTTGACGGTAGAGAACTTGCGGACCGTAGAACCATGTTATAAGGCTTGGTATTAAAATAATATTATCTTTGGGAAATAGCCATTGGAAAAGCCAATTGTTTGAAATTTGAATCTTTGGTGGGTGAACAAATGATAACATTTTTGGCGACTCACAGGGGGCACAAGCCTGCTATGTGTATGATCAGTGCTTGTAAACAATCCATTGGGCCATGGAGTCAAAAAAGTATGAATCTAAGAACTGCAAAACCCTAACCCATTTGTGAGGAGATCAAAACATTGAAAACCCTAGCTCTGCAACTGCAACTGGAAACAAAAAAAAAATTCCTCTGTAACCTGAGACACCTCAAAATCTGCTACCTCATAGGGAGGTGACTGTGCCCACGTACCTCTTGAAAAGCAGGAAATAACAGAAAAGAAACTAAACTACTTATGTACATGGATCCACAAATTTTCAAAAATAGGGCTTCAAATAGATCCCATTGACTAGAATTGCAAAATCTCTCCATTTGGCCTACTCCGCTGGAATGCATTAGCCTATTTGCAACTGGAAATCAGATAGGGGCCACTCCATAGTGGGTCAAACTTGGAATGTCTCCCTGGTTTTGCTCTATCAGAATCCCACTTTAGAACTAAATCTCCTTCTCTGAAGGTCCTAACCCTAGTTTTCTTATCAAAACTCCTTTTCATCTACTGTTGATGTATCTCTAGGGTTTGCATAGCCTTATTTCTCTTTTCTTCTAGTTTGATCAGCTCTACCATTCTTAATGACATGGCATTATCTTCAATCAATTCCAGCTGATAAGCCAACTCCAAGGATGGGAATTCCAATGAAATTGGGAGTCTGGCCTCCCTACCATATACCAACACAAAAGGTGAATTCCCAATAGATCTCTTGGGTGTTATCCTATCAGCCCATAGAGCAGTTCTTAATTTCTTATGCCAGACCCTCTGATTGTCTTCTATTGTCCTCTTCATGATTCTGATCAAATTCTTGTTGGAAGACTCAGCCAAACCATTACCCTAGGGATAGTAATTTGATGATGTGCTCAGGTAGATATTGTGATTCATTACCCATACACAAATCTGGGTTCCAACAAAAGACCTAGCATTGTCTGAGATGATAGTAGAGGGAGCACCAAACCTAGATACAATTCCATCAAGGAATTCAACAACTGATGGCTCTGTGGCATCCTTCAAGGCAACTGCCTATGTCCATCTAGTGAAATAATCAATAGCACCCAAAATCAATTTATGACCTACACTAGATGGAGGATTAATGGGGCCTATAAAATCCAACCCCCATTGAGTAAAGGGCTGATCCACCCGAATAGGACGAAGGGGGAGAATTGCAAGCCTCTGTTTGCCTGAGAAGAAAGCACACTTGTCACATTTCCTCACATATCCATAACAATCATCGAATAGAGATGACCAATAATAACCAACCCTCATGATCTTCATGGCAATTGTTCTTGCAGAGAAATGGCCACCATCAAGGCCATCATGATGTTCTTTAATCATCCTATCAGCCTGATCCTCTTCAATGCATCTCAAAAGGGTCCCATTAAAATCCCTCCTGAATAGGATACCATCAATTACAACATAGGGAATGGACTGCAGTCTATATTGTCTTCTTTTAGCTCTGTCCAATCCCTGAGGGTATCCATTCCCTGATAAGAAGCTCTTCATATCATTTATCCAGCTCCTTGGACCATTAACATTTTCTTCCTCCTACTCATCTGTTATTACCATAGCAGCCTCTTCATCTGAATCCTAGCCTGAAAACATTTCTTTGCACAATCCTCTTCCCCTTACCAACTTGGTAATCTGAATATCAACATCATATTCCATTACCTTAGTGATCCATCCAGCTCTCTTTTCACTGATATCCTTGCTTAACAGGAAGTCCTTTACACTGGCATGGGGCACCAAGAAATAGATCTTATTGTGGGATAAGAGGTGCTTGAATTTCTTCAAGGCTCTCATGACCACAAGGGCTTGCTTTTCAACAAAGTTGTACTTATCTTCATATTCCTTGAGCCCTTCACTAAGGAAAGCTATGGGCTGCTCCTCATCCTTGTCATTTGTTTGAGTCAAGATAGCAGAGATACTTGACTCACCACCTAGAGTGTAGAGGATGAAATCTTTCTCAAAATTTGGATTCATGAGACTAGGGGCTGAGGCTATGGCTGTCTTGATTTCTTCAAAACTCTCCTTCCCTTCCTTGGTCCATGAGAAGACCATACCTCTCTTAAGCATAGCTGTAAGAGGTTTCACCATGGTAGCAAGATTAGGAATAAATCTTCTCACAAAATTTATTCTACCAAGGAAACTTTGCAACCCCTTCTTGTGTTTAGGAAGAGGAAGGGTAAGTATTGCCTTTGTTCTCTCTGGATCAATGGTCAGCCCATCCTTAGATACAATGTGTCCCAATAATTTTTCTTGGCTTGTAGCAAAGAAACACTTGGCTGGGTTGAGGGAAACCCCAAACTCTCTACATCTTAGAAATACTTGTCTTAGATGATCAAAATGATCTTCTACAGTCTTTGAATATACAGTTATATCATCAAGGTATACTAAGACAAACTTGTCAATTAATTTTTTGAAGGCCATCTCCATTGCCTTCTGAAATGTGGCACCTACATTTGTTAGTCCAAACGGCATCTTGCAATAAGCATAGGTGCCCCATTTAGTAGTAAATGCTATCTTATGTCTGTCAGATTCTTTAACTAGCACTTGATTATAACTAGAGAGTCCATCAAGAAAAGAGAACCTCCTTGACCCACTGACTCTGGACAGGATCTACTCCATGGAAGGGAGAGGATGGTGATCTTTAAGAGAAGCCTGATTTAGATCCCTAAAGTCCACACACAGTCTGATTTCTCCATTCTTCTTCCTTACAGGGACAAGGTTAGCTACCCATGATGAGTGTTTGATAGGAAATATTATATTGGCCTCTATCAACTTGGATAGTTCTCTTCTCATTAGAGGCTCAATCTTAGGATTCACTGGCCTCTATTTTTGTCTTACTAGTTTGGCCTTATCAACTAAATCTATGGTATGCTGAAACAACCTAGGGTCAAACCCTTTTAAGTCATCATATGTCCAAGCAAATAAATCATTAAATTCTTGACATAACTGAATGAATTTTTCTTGCTCAGTTTTAGAACATACCTTCCCCATATTCAGAGATTTTCCATCAGCAATTGTAACTGGGGCATAATCATCCTTTTTTGTAGCTAGATTCATCCCTTTGCCTCTTTTTTGATCATCAAGATTAAAGGCACTCTCCAAGGTAATGAGACCCTTGGGCAACTTATTAGAACTGAGATGAATGATCTGATCACCATACTGATCTTGCAGTCTTGACTGGTTTCTATCTGAGAATTTTGCCTCATTCTGCAAGAAACTCACAATTTGCTCATCAGAATCAAACACCTGCCAATGAGTGTTGTTGTCAGGGATGGCAGGCCTCACTACCACCCTTATTTTTTGCTTCTTCTTCTCCTCAAGATTCCCTGGCACATCATAAGATGCACCTATTGCTGCAAGTCTATCAGCATGTTTATTTTCTTTTCTAGGAATGCTCTGAATATTAAATGCGTTGAAGCCCTCAAGAAAATCCCAGACTTTGTGTTTGTAAGACTTGAGCAGGCCATTTTTGGTGATATTCTAGTTTCTCACTTGGTTAACTACCAACTCACTATCTCCATATACTCTCAAGGCTAGAATTCCTCTCTTTTGGGCAAGTAAGAGACCCTGAATCAAAGATTCATACTCGTCCATATTATTAGTGCAACTGAATTGGAGCCTAAAGGAGAAGTAGTATCTTATTTGTGCAGGAGAGATCAACATAACACCGGCCCCTGCTCCATTTTTATTCCTTGAGTCATCAAAGTACATACTCCATATTCCATTTATATCATCATTAGTCCCAACAAGATAAGGAACTTGAGCATCTTTCTCTATTATGGAATATGTACTAAGGCCTGTCTCAAGAGTTTCTAACATAGGCTCAAACTGATATACATTTTCCCACTCATCCAAGAAGAAACTAGGAATCTCTACTATGGAAGTGGCAGGCTCATTTATTATGTCATTTTCATCCATCTCTAGAATAGGGCAATTCATGTTGATGGGATTGGGGGTGTAGGATTCAGTATGATGAAGGGCTTGAGGTTCTACTCTAATTGAGGCATTGGCTCCATATTTGGTCTTAAATGACATATATGACCAATCAGAAAATATGAATCCACCAATTTGAGCAGTGAAGTCTCTTGAAAGATAGATAGCAAAATAGGTCTTGACTTCAGCAACAAATATGTATTGAATCACAGTGCAACCAGGGCATGCATGTAGGGCCATCTCCACATTCCTAAGGATACCTACAGTTTTGATAGTACTACCATCTAATTGTAACACATCCCTAACAATGGGATCATATTTCATTCCTAAAGCATCATCAACACACCTAGGCATTACTGAGCTACTAGCCCCTGAATCTATCATGCAATTGTGGACTAATTTGCCCCCTATAATTAGAGAGACATAGAATGGAGGAGGTCTAACCTTTTTATTTGTCTCCACATCCCCTGCTGGTTGTACTAGACTTGTAGAATTCTCCATGATAGATGGCTGATCCTTGGGTTCAATCTTCTCTAATTCTTCCTGAAGCATCCTCTTCTGCATTGGTAGGGTAGCAACATCATCCCACATAGAAATGTTCACATTGGTCTTCTTCATTTTCTCTACCACACTGAAAGGTGTATTATGAACTTTCATAGAAACTTTGGGAGCTACACTTATAAGAGGTTGAGATGGAGCAACATAAGGATCACTTGCATCTTTCTTTCTAGAATCTTTCGTTTGCTATTGTGGAGTACTTGTTTGTTCATTTTCTGCATGTGCATGAGGTGTAGCACTTGAAGTTGAGGCCTTCTTACGAGAAGGAGGGGCAGCATGTTCCATAGCTCTTCTTTTGCTTCTAGTGTTATGAGCAACAAAATCCTGGTTTACATTACAATGCTCCCCAATCTGATGATTCATGAAAGAGCAATCATCACGTCCTTGAATATATGAGGCCTCCTTGGGATGATCCTCCTTCTATGATTGCTTTGCTGCAGGTTCTTGGTCAGTCAGGGCCAAATAAGATTCTGCCTTCTAGCACATGCAATAGGTATAAGAATAGTTGCAAGAAGGGCAGAAATCTTGATCTTGGGCCAAGTTATTTTGAGGGACTATAGCTCTGTTCTGATTTGAGCTTGAAGCAGAAGCATGACTATTTTGTCTACCTTGATCAAAAGATCTATTCCACTGATTAGGTGGCCTACCACTATTTGGAGCTTGATATTGCAATTGGGGAGGCTTGCCACCTTGAGCTTTCTGCCTTTCTAAGGCCACCACCTTGTTACTCATTTTTTGTATTATAGAAAAACTATCCTCTAATCTCTTCCCTTGGTCCTTCAACTCCCTCTCCTGCTCTTGCAATTTTTTATCTAGGGTCTTCTCTCTTTTATCTGTATTCAGCACTAGTCCTTGGAGCATTTCTTTGAGTTCATCTATCCCATTTGAGGATGTGGAAGCTTGGGGAACTAGAGTAAGGGCTTGTGATGTAGAAGTAGTAGGAAGAGGGGTCGTTGCTAGTTGGTGGTTGGGAACATTAGGAAAGAGAGGAATATGGGGCCTTGGAGCCAACTTTCCTCCTTGTATTAGGATGTTCTCAACTTTTATGGCTATTTCATAGGCATTAGGCAAGGTATCTCCTCCCATAGTTTGGATTGTAGTGGCAATATCACTGTTAAAAGCTCTAAGGTAATGCAAGAAGGCATTACTAGGGGTAGGTTTAACTGTAGTAGGTATTATATCCCATGTCTTTTGAAATCTATAGTTAAAATCACTCATACACTCATGGGGGCCTCTTTTAATAGTAGTCAACTACTCTAAAAGTGACAGATGGTCACTTCTATCCTCAAAATGCTTGCATAACCCTGCTCCTAGTCCATCCCAATCAGTTATAGAACCATGAGCTAAGCCTCTATACCACTGTAATTCTTTTCCTTTTAAAGATGAGGCTAGAAGTCTGACAACAACATCATCCTCTATGATACCATGAATATTACAGATATTTTCTACTTCTTGGATATGCTCTAAAGGGGAGATGGAAGTTTTGCCAATAAAATCAGGTATACTTTTTAGTGCAGATACTGGTATATCATGTCTTTCGGCTAACAATAGAGGACTTCCACCATTAAAGGTGGAAAAAGCATGAACTCTTGGCTGTGCCATGTAAACAAGTGTTCTATTGATGAGTGTTGATGGCAATCTAGGCTGAGTTCGAGCAACGGGAGGAGTAGAGATAGATCTTATAGGTATATTAACTGCTATTACACCCCTAACTGGTGACAATGAAGTTCTAGTCCTCCTTCTTCTAGGATTTGAAAGAGAATGCTCTTGATATTGAAATTTACCTCTAGAAGATGCCCTTGTTTCAGCTCTGGGCATGAATTTATGCAACTTTGGCCTGGAACCAGATTGTTGATCTTCAGAGTCACCAAGTACTTTAAAGAATCAGCCTCTTGAAGGCTTGAATACTGAAGCCAACACTACCTCTTCAACATTAATCTCTGAAACTCCTTCTTCTTTGACACCAGTAGACTTTAAATTTTTAATAGATGTTGTCCCACCGGGCATGCCAAAAATTGTTGTCACTTAGGTTTGTACCCTTGTCCAAGGCCTATGCGTAAGGACAACCTAGTGAAACATGGAAACAACCTCCAAGCTGTGGGACTCGAACTGCGAGGTTGAGTCTCTGGAGAAGGCCGGCTTCTTCTTACTATCGAGGCACACCTATCTACTCTTGGAGAGGAAAAGGGAGAAGGAGAGCATGAAAGAAAATCTACCTAGTCTAATCTAAGGAGGTGATGCACCAAAACAGAGTGTTCAGACTTCATTTCTGCTCATATATGCACTACAAAACCAAGATAACATTCACAAGACATACACCTAGAATTATGTCAATCAATAACCACATACAGATCCAGCAACCAAACTGAATAACACAAGGAAAAGGATTTCACTTATGTATTAATCAATAGGCCAAAAATAGACACAGTATGCAAGCCACAAATCTCAACAATGCACCAATGAGAGGCAAGACAGATGCACATTAACATCGATGGCTAAAGGAGATGATATAGAATGTTATACAGCTCAGAGACAAAGGGAATTTTACACTGCAAACCTGCGAGCAGTAGCAAAGAAATCAAAAAAGGAGTCCCCCTTTTACAGAAACTACAAAATCTACCTTTATAGTTCAGGCATAACTGAGGATTTTTGCATTACATTTACTTCTCAACTATTGGCATTAACTTCTCACCCTGAAAATCCAATCAAAGATCTGGTGGTTTGAGTACAAAAAAAATTTGATATTCCTCTGAGAAAGAGCCTAGAGAAGATAGAAACAGCGTCATAATTGTGCTCTGACTAGGTAGATGGATCGACTAAGATAGTGGAGTGTCTTTCTATGTTTCGCATTCACTCCTGAGTCGGTGGCATTGATCAAAGGATCGAAATCTCGCAGCAAAAAACCTGATTCGTTATTTTTGGTTCATGAATCCATGAGGTCAAAGCAAGTCAAATAGTTCCTTATGTGCCAACTAGGCCATGTGGGCCAATCATCTCTCTTTATTTTGCCACTTCCTCAAGGTCCCACACGCTGACCATTCTTTATTAAACTAACCACGTCACCCTCGAACTATTATCATTAACTGCAGTGATCACACTAACCGCTAGCCGCTAATCATCAACCTTAGCCGAGTTAGTGAGACACGTGTCAGCAAGACGCTATGTCGCTATGGTAAAGATCGCACAACTCTACTATAGCAAGACATTGCCTTCTGTTGATCTGCTCTGATCTGACAATCATGAAGACTCATCATGCTCCATGCTGTCCTTACCCTAGGTCCATCATATCTAGCACTTCCTCAGCAACCACACTACGCCCAAATGACACCTGGCAATATTTGACCGATGTACCCTAGTGAGCCCTGGCCCCGCTGACATGTGGCGAAAGGGTACCATGTCGCTATGGTAAAGATCGTGCAACTTCACCATGGTGACATGGTGCCTTTCGTCGATCTAACTTAATTTGATGGTAAGCAAGATACTACTGTCCCCTGCCCCTCAGTGTATCAGTCAATGGGAACCGGCCATGTGCCAACCATCTATATTTTCTGTGCCTACAAACTTGGACCCACCGGACACGTGTCTTCCAAGTGCCATGTTGTTAACATAAAACTCATGCAGCTTATCCATAGCATGATGGTGCCTACTGTTGATCTCTGTAGATTTGACGGTGGAGATATTAACCCTTTCATGCACTGGTGACGCTGACTGTATTCTGACCTGGCATGCGTGGTTGCTCCCCATTGGCCTAACAAAGCACCACCTTGGTCTGACAAAGCACGCCTTGACCCTACTGAGGGACACATGTCAACCAGGCTCTATGTCGCCAACAAAAAACTCGTGAGTTTTTCGTTGGCGCAATGGCACCTTGCCGCATTTTGAAGCTTTCTAGCCCGTGAAACTGACTGCCCGCCGCTGAATTTTCTGATGATGCAACCTGCCCGCCGTCAGACCTTTTCATCGGGCGCTATGTCGCTATTTAAATTTTTTGGCCAACACACGATAGCGACATAGCACCCACGGTGCCATGAAACTTTTTTTCCCTGCCGAAACACGTTGCCCACCGCTAGACCCACCAGACACGCATCAACAGGGCGCGATGTCGCTAACATAAATCTTGCACAACTTTGCCATAGCGAGATAACACCCTCCATAGATCTTCCTCAGATCTGACGGGAGAGAACTTGCCGGCCATAGAACCATGTTATAAGGCTTGGTATTAAAATAATATTATCTTTGGGAAATAGTCGTTGGATGAGCCGATCATTTGAAATTTGAATCTTTGGTAGGTGAACAAATGATAATAGTTTCTTATCTTGATTGGCTAGGATATTCTCTCTTCTACATCCCTTCAAGTGTGTTATAGGAAGGTGTTAGACTCTTCAGTGCCTCTTTTTGAGTTGGGTCTCAAATAAGACTTGTAGGTAGAGTCTCTTTAGATATGAGATAATGTGGCACTCTAACCCCCAATTTAGAGATTGTTTCACTCAGTGGAAGAGTATTTGAGTTGAATTAATTGACATGTTTTTAATGGTGATGAAGTTGGATAACATTAAAAATGAGATTCTAGGGTGGAGAAAATCACCCTTTGGGAATGTCTTTACGCAAAAGAAAGATATTGAGGGTAGACTTAAAGGGCTCCAAAAAGATATGGTGAGTGGGAAATCTTTTGAGGCTACCCATGAGGGATAACAAGAATGTGTGCTAAATAGAGGATGGTATTTAGGAGATAATAAACTTATTGGAAGCAATAATCTTAGATTTAGTGGCTCACTCAAGCTGATAGAGATGATGCCTTTCTTCCAAAGGTCTTCTTCTAAACATAACAAAATAAATATTATAAGTAAACTTCTAGATTGAATCAACATGGATTTAATTGAGGAAGATAACATGGGAGTCTAGAATACCAAATAAATTGAGGCTATTTATAATATTCAACCTCATGTCTCCAACCCTACTACTAAAAAGGAATTAGTATGTGTCATCAACTCATTGATTGGTAACCAAAAGATGAGGTAAAATATGTTGTCTTTTCTGTGGGGGCTTACATGGCTTCTAGGCCTCATGGCTTTTCATTTGCTTTATTCCAAGAGTCTTTGGAGGTAATTAAATGTGCTACAAATCATGTGGCTAACAAATTCATAAGGGAAGAATTCTAAAGAAACTCAATCAAACCTATATTATTCTCATTCACTATGTTGGAGAACCCACTAGAGTGGAAAAGTTTAGGCTCACTAGTCTTTGCAATACTATTTATAATTTCCTCGCCAAGGTGATGTTGAACCATCTTAAACCTCTACAAGATAAATTAAATAGTCCCTCTTAGAATGGATTTATTCCTCAGTGATATATTCTTGATGTTGTCATTACCTCCCATGAAATGTTGCGTTCCATGGATGAAAGTGGAAACCTAGTTATGGCTATGAAACTTAATATATTGAAAGCCTATGATAAGGTTGTTGGAAATGTAGAATAGGCTAGGTGATTGAGAGGGGAGGGGTGAATTTGGAACTAAAAATATTTTACTTCAATTCACCAATTAATCCTTCACAAATTAATCTAATCTAATTGCATGCTTGAAATACTAAAAGTAATAAAACATTCAGAACACTTGACACAATAATTTTTAACCTAGAAACCTTCCAAATAGAAAGCAAAAGTCAGGTGGGAATGATACCCATAATCTTTATTATCGTAGTATAAAGTTGTCTTGTTAAGGCTTACATGGATGAGTTCTGGTGATCTACCTTGTTAGGAGAAGTATGGACTGTTAGGTCCACCTTGTAAAAGGATTTATGAAATACAATGAAGTATTCAATTAGTTAGGAGATTCTACATAAGGATTTTAAGTCCACATTCTTAAAGGATTTGACTGGTGTAGATATTAGTATGAATGAGTAGCTGATCTTTTCTCTATAATTTGGTTTGCTGATTGAGATTTATTTGATGTAAAATTATCACCTTAATGTGATGGATGAGACTCTGCTCTTCTTTATACTACTTGTAGCCTTTAGTCTTCTAATTCTGATTCATACTTATGTTTCTTACTTGTTACACACTCATATGGATATGAAAAGATGTATTACACTTATACCAATCCAATTAATTACCTTCTAGAGTCAGCTACAATACCATACTCAATAATCTTAATGAAGTTGGCTCAATATTGATACTTTGGTTTTGAAGACCAGTTAGATGATATACTGATACTTGGCAACATAGTGAACTTGGAAAACTTAGGCACATGGTTTACACTAGTGCTCGATCCATATTTATCACTCAAGAGTAGGTGTGAACTCAAGTAACACTAATGACTCAACCAATAAAATAGAACTGGGTTGAAACTATAAAGCTTGGTTGACACTATAGCTCAGTATATACTACTTTATCTCTACTCAGTTAACATGGCTAGCTTAGTTGACACTATCTTTTTGATATGCTTGGTTAACACTTACTTTCTACTTGGTTGACATTGTAACAACTTGGTTTATACTATGAAGGTTGGTAACATTGTAACCAATAAAATGATTAAGTGTTTTGGCACTAATTGGCAAATGGTTTGACCATAAGGTCAACAATCTTCCTCCTTGACATTAGTGACAAAATAACTTATCATACCAAAAATTTTGAATAGTAAAAAAGATAAGTCAAAACTCCCCCTATCAATGTACTTGGGTCTATAGCTTAATTTTGATTGTTGTGTTGATACTCAGATGACATCGACACTATTTTTTATTTTTCAAATTTATTTTTATAGCTTTGTTGTACATAAACACCTTCTTCTACTCCTCACATGTTGTATAACATTATTTCCCACTTATAGATATATTTCCCCCTTTTTTGAAACAAATGGAAAAAATACATATTTACAAGGTAATACCAAAACGTAAGAGGAAATCACTATGTACCTTCAAACCTAAAGACATGGTTTTGTCCCAATTTTCTTGCAAAAGTTTAGGAGTATGGAAAGCTATCTGAACTTCAACTAATAACTCCATCATATGATCAACAATAGAAAAGTTGTTGTCATGGATTAATGTCTTTGCATGAACAATGTATTTCTACATTACATCCATGTTTGTCATTATAATACTCTTTATTTATACGAGTGTAGCCCCAATTCTTCCTTCTTCTCTTAATAACTTTGTCTACTAGTCTTTCATATATCTGATCTTTATGAAATGTGTTGAGCTAGTGCTAGTGTCAAGTGACAACTAGTTTTTACTTCCCTTTAGATTAGTATCAATCTTTGACAACTTATTCTTGATTTCATTGGTAAATTTTGTAGTATCACTTAACTTTACAAATAAGGAAACACCATTATTTATAATGCTCTCAAAAGTAACAAGAAAATTCGACACTTCCACTTGATCAATTTCAATCTTTTGTGTGACCTTTTCCAAAACCTTATTATCAAATTTTCTTTTTGTCCTTTGTAGTACTTTTTTGTGTCCATTCAAAACATCATTAAACTTCATCAATGGAGACATCTATCTCTTTGCCCTTTACCTTTGGAATAAGTGAAGGAATGCTTTCCTTACCTTTTCTCAAATCCTCAGTGCTTGGTTGAGGCTTGACTTCAATTGTCATTTCACTTACTATGGAATCACTTGAAGTAGAAATAACATGACTAATTTGTGAATCAACACTAATTGTAGAAGTACTTTCAATTCCTTACTATGACTTGGTCTAGCTTGGTGTTGTGATGAGTGGAGCCTACTACTTGGTAGATGGAGTAGTGGTAATAGTACCCATCTCTATACTTAGTAAGATAGCTCCAACAATCAATTGAGTGCATGGTTGAATAATGTTTAACCCAATTTTACGTGACTCAGTTGATGTCTCCACTAAGTTTGATGTAACTATTGCTTTTCTTGGAGAATTAGGGAGGGAGGCCATTACATCTACTGCAATATTTCCTGAAATAGAATCTTGAATATTCTAAATCTAAAGTATATCCTTAGTGACTACTTGATCATCCTTGTCCTCTTCATCATCATCCACATCATCTACTTGCACAACTTCTTTAGTTGGATTTATAACATGCAATCCATAAATATTCTTCCATGCATTTGTATTAAATTGTACAACAAATTCAATATCATTTGTCAAAATTAGGAATGTACTAAGCATAGGACTTAGATTTTGTTCATGTTTTATCAATTATTCCTTCACATCCTGTTCTGAAAAATTTGGCATAACCTTCATCAAGGTTTATTCCCGAATATCATTGGCAACCATTATAGTATTATCCCAATGATGTGCTACTACCTTAAGTAAATTCTTAGGGACATGTTCTCCTAATTTACCTGGAGATTATTTCCATTTATCCATCTTTGCCACTAAGGCTTCTCCTATTTTCTTTTTCTCTTTCTTATTTCTCATTTCATATTTAAGAAAATTGAAACATCCCATACCTCCACCTTTTATGAGTCAACTTAGTCTTTCTTCAAAGGTATGAGTAGACCTTTTGAAAGATATTTTCTTCACTCCTTCTTCATCATCTTTTTTATATTGAAGTCTAAGCTTCTTTCTTGACTTGGTGGGTCTTTTGGTGAATAAGGTAGGTGAGGACCTTGTAGCTAATCGTGTTATTGTTTTTCCCTTTTTCTTTGGAGGTTCTTATTCTTCTTCATGTTTCTCTACTTCTTCTTCTTCCTTTTCAATGTCAACACCCTTACCTTCAGTGAGAAGAATAGGGGAATTAGATTTCTTATTCTACTTTTGAATCTTTTTTATCTTAGGGTCAAAGGCTCATTAAAAAGAGCCTCAATAATGTCCTTAGTATCATAAATATTTACCTCACAGCCAAGAGGTCTTACCCATGTAACTCTAGGTCTAAATTCCTTAATATGTACCTTGTCATAGTCTACAATGAAACATATGTCTTGTTCATAATCATCCACTAGATACATAGGTATTATGAGCCTACTTTACATCCTTTCCTTATAAGTTTAGAAATATGCATCCATGATGCCCTCAAATTTGTCTCCCATTTTAGCTATTAATTCATCAATTTGATATAAAATGGGTTTTTCCTTCTTCCATACTAAATTTCCCTTGGAAGGAAAAAAATTCTGAATATAAAAGAATAAGCATGCCAAAAGCGAATGAAACATACACAAATTTCTCTTGGATTCTCGGATGCTTTCCATGTCCTTTCTCAAATGGTTTGGCTACAACTCAGCAAGGTCAAGAGAAAGATTGTTATTGACTACCTTGAAAGCCAAGTCCAAAACTTCACGTAGGATAATGTTTAGTTGGTTAGAATCGTATATCTTGTTAGGAATTACATGAATACCAAATTTGATCTCCATATTAGTAACACCATTTACCTTTATTTCTTTTCCATCTCACTCGAAAAGAGTCTTTATTGCAAACTTAACAAGAACCAAAGTTTTTTTCATTTTAGGTCTATCAAGAATGGGAAACTCAGTAACCCTCTAAATCATTTTCTTTGTGATTTGAATGGGTTGGTCAAGCTAGAATTGCATGTCATGAACACAAATCATGATAAACATAATCATCTTAATTTGGAAATCCCTCAACATAGGCGAAATGTGGGTTAAACCCTTCACTTTAGGTGTTTATGCTTGGGTTTTAGGTTTCCATCCACATAGAATGCCTCATGCACTTGATTCGGCTCTAAAATTCTGAATTCTTGAATTGAATAGTGATAAAAGGACCTAATGTCATGTATTAATAGTACCTTTCATAGAAGTTTTGAATCTGCACCGACATGGTCCATTTCCTCTCCAATCACAGGACAAAGCTTTAGCTTTTGCGCTTCACACACAATGTTCCTTACCAACATCTTGGAACCCTTCTTGATCTTACTGGTAGAAGACATCCCATAATGCTCGGTGATGGAAAAATAAACTTTGAAAGATTTGCTTTGAATTTCTTGGGGGCTAAGGATTGATCTATTCTTTTCGCTTTGAAATTCACGGTTAAAAATAAAACATTTTGATTTTTCCATTTAATCAAAATCTTTTCTTTAAGTCACCATAAATGCATCATATGATGAATAACTAAGTGACAACCTATTAAATTTGATAGGAATGAAATTATCATCTAATTCCTTTGATCTTCAACTCAGTAAGCATAAGCTCGATAATGTCATGAACTCCAAACTCTATAACGTCATGCATCCATACTTTTCTCTGTAAAATCATCCAACTTGATGATCCCAATGCATCTGAAATGCTGCTTTGGATCTTCTTGCTTGCTAACAGAAACTAATATAAGATGTTTCCTTGAATCATAGTTCTAGTGACCTCCATGGATAATTAGTTTGAAATGTTTCAATTACCCAACTCATTGATTTGGGTGTCATCACTTTGACTTGTATTCTATGGAGATTTATTTATCCATTGCTACCTCATTTGACTTCTGATATTGTCAGCCTTTTCGTTCTTTTCATCTTCAACTGTAGCTTGGTTCATACATTTTCTAGCAATATGTCCAAGTTCTTTGCATACAAAAATTCTCTTTGTAGGTTCTCACTTCCTGATGTGTGTTCTTATCCAATTTTCTCTAATGTTTCCATGCTCACCACACAAGTAACACCTATACCAAGTGTTATAATACCAACCAAACATAGCTTTCACAATTTGTTCTGTTGGATTCAATCTCTTGGTTTTGCATTCTAAATATGTGTGCCCTTGTTTGTTGCAATTGAAACTTTTTCCTTCAAACTTGGTTTTCTCTATGCATTCACTTGCTCTATGTCCTTGTTTCTTACAACTGTAACATTTTTCATTGAATTTTGATTTACCATTGCTCCTACATTTATTTGATGTATTCCTTGTCTTTCCACAATGATTACATGTAGGCATTTTGTTCTTCTAAGCTCACTGTTAAGATGATTCACCTTCATCTATATAGCCTAGTCATGCTTTTCCTTTGTGTCTAAATTGAGTTTTCTCATTCAATTTATTCATGCTTTTTTGATATTTCATCATCCTTTCATCAGCTTTCATTTCTATGTTGAGATCATTATGCAGTCTTTCATTATTTGTCCTCAAGTGGATAACTTCTTGATTTGCATAGTTGAGTTGATTTATCAAATTTGCTTGCTGAAGAGATAGGTGATGAATTTTGTTATCCTTTTCTTCTATCTTTTAGTTAGCAATATTTTCTCTTCTTCTTCCATGTCCTTTTTCTCCATGATTTCACAAATTCTGACTCACTGAATTTCTTGCTCTCTTTTCAGTTTTCTAACTTCTTCATTTAAAGTGATATTCTTTTCAAGTAGATATTTTATTTTTGCATCAACTTCATCTAATATTTTATTTGGAAATGTTAGAAATAGGGAATACTTGGGGGTGGGGTGGGGGGTGAATTAGTATTCTACAACCTTTTTTCACCAACTAAATATTCTTAATTACTTTGAACCATGCTGAAGAAAGTAAATAAACAATGTTGAATAGTAAAAGGAACCATACACAAAGAGAACTCATAACATCATATTTTATTAACTAGGGAAACCCTAGCCAAGGGAAAACCCCAACGAATGATGCCCACAAACATATACTAATATATATTCCTTGTTAGAGGATGGACCCTATTAGGAGTCAATAATAAAATTTAGTATATAGAGTCCCTATTATGAGACTTTGAATCCCTAAACTAGGAGATTCCAAACCTATTAGGAGTTGTGGTATAATGTATCCAAGAAGACCTCACTTCCCAAACATGCACTTTCAATTACAAGAAGAGCTCATTGCCAAAACAAGTAACTGAACTTTAAGTTCCTCAAATATAGAAGTATAGATGTTGTAACTACTTCTTAGCAAATCTCAAAACTCATCTCAATCTTGGATCAGAAAATCAAGTTCTTAAAAACTTTGCATATATTGGTTCACATAAAGTTTACATATAATTTTCACATAAAAAAACACACACTTAACCTCACAAGATGTCCTTTGCATAAATACCACGCACTTTTGCAAATTTCTTCTAGGTTAGGTAAGACCACAATATAATTTTCCAACTTAGAGTAAACATCTAGGACTGTAAGCCCTAATTGGTCAAGTAATTATTTTGTAAACAAAATAATTCCTTTACCTTTCATTCTAATGTCCTCTACATCGTAATTATCTTTCTTTCGTACTATCTATATTGATCTTCATGGTTATACACATCATCACCAACATATATATTATCTCCATCTAACCTTGCTAGTCATAATATGACATCAAAACCATTTTACATATAAAACAATGCATTGCTTGTAGATCATTTTCATACTTAGAAAATTTTCTGACTACCAAAAAGCTAAGTACCTTTATTTTTGAGGTTTACTACAAGTATGTACATAATGTGTTGCCATTCATGACAACATTTACATATCTATATATAGAAAACTATCAATAATCTCCCCCTTTGGCATTGACAAAAAAAAAGTAAAGAAAATTGGTTAAGTAACAAAAACTTTATTGAAATCTACATTACTTATCATCTATTACAAATACTTCATAGTACAAGTGCTCTATATTAAAAATGCTCCTCCATTTGATATGATTAATACATACATAACTTACTACAATTTTCTTCTACTACTTCTCCCCCTTTAACATCAATGAAAAAGGTTGGAAAGTCCAAAAACTATCAAAAAAGTTATGTTTGTTGTCCAAAACTGTCAAAAATTTTGGTCTTGTTGCCTCAAGCTAATATTATCTTCATCCAATCATAAAAAATTATCTTCAAACTATTCATACCTTTCTCCCATGTGTCCTTTGTTGCCTTAGCAAAAGTGACCATTACAAATAAGACATACGATACAATCTCAATTGCATTAAGGTCAAAGTATGTAAAATTGGAATAAGAGTCCTCTTCTTTGACACATTCCTCAAAGTTTCTCTCAATAACCGATGTCTTCAGAGAAATAGACTTTTTGAATTCTAAAAAACTTGTTCTTTATCAAATTTTAGTTTGCTGATGTCTGAGTGAAGACCAAAAACTTGTCCTTTAAACACATAAATTCTATAAGAAGGTTGTTGTACTTGACTAGTTAGAGCTTCCAGCTCACTTAGCTTCCCTTGAATCTTGTTATCCAACTCTATTGTCAACTTATGAGATAAAGTACATTTGATGTACAGTACCTTGCCAACTTTTTGACATTTCATAAGTTCCTTGATACAAGTATCAAGACTCCTCAAATCATCCTAAATATTCTGACAAATGGTGTTAAAAAGATTAGCATCATGTGAAATTTGACCCTTAGACTTAAAAAAATTCAACAAATTTATAAATTCGACATCAAATGATTTTATAACTACTTGATTTCTTTGTTCAAGGTCTTCTTTTGTATGTTTGGCTAAGAGAGTGTTGTGCAATCTGTCAATCACCTCCATTAATGCTCTTTGTAAACTCTTTACTTTTTTTTTCTTCTCAATCAATTTTGGCATAAAAGAACAAACTTGTGTCACCATTTTATAAAGGAAAAGGCTAACAAAACTATATTTGTTCATCTCCAATGACATACAAATGGTAGTATTATTTAGAATTTGATAATGAAGTAAACTAATGAAATGTGTAGAAATGGATGAATTTTAGGATTATTACTTTTAATAATTATTTGGAATAAGAATTGATATATTTTTTTAGTGTTTTAAGATAATTTTTTACTTGCTGAAAAATGCTGAAAATTAGGGGTCTAGTTCCCACCAGAAAAAATGTGGAAATAAAATTATTTCCCTTCGATCTTAGATTATGTTATAGATAGCATATATAGCTTGAACAATAAAAAAAAAAAATGGCTTTAGACTTATATTTTATCTTTTATAACGATGCAAAATTAACACATATGAAATCGATAGTTTTCATCTCCCACCACATTTTTTAAAACAAATCCTTTCTAACCAAAAGAAAAATTATACATTCTTGAAGAGGACTCTCTTCTCTAGAATTTCATGTGATTTTTAAGCTTTTTCTATATGATTTAATACTTTTTGCTTTCTCAAACTTTACATCTTCTCAAGTGTTAAAATATGTACTTGTAAAATTTTTAAATTACAATATAGTGTATCTAATTAAAATGCTATAAAATCTATATGAGAATATTTTTGACTTTGAACTCTATAAAATGGTGTTTATATGTTATTAAAAAAATATAATAAAAAATGTAAGAGTTATTGAAATGTCAGTTCTATGAAATAATTGTATTTCTTTAGTAATTGGATACAAACTAGTATAAAGCATGCATTTAATAGACATTTCCAATTGCAAAATTGCGAGACCATATATAGCTTAGCTAGAGTGAATTTTTCTAGATCATGTGTTTGAATAAAATTTATTTACAGATGGAAATACTCAAATTTAGTCATTCTGATAAGTTAGCCTGAAATGTGACAGAACTTTGGATTTTTACCCTTTGTCAAAGATGAGATCAAGATGGTTTGATCACCATCATCACCCTGTAAGGTTAGCAAGAGATATAGCACTGGATGAGCTAGATGTTTTCACATCATGTTCCTTTTGTTTCTTCTATGTTGCCTTCTTTGATTTTCTCTCTTCTTCTTCTTCTTATTTTTCCTCTCTTTCTTTTTTGTCTTTTTCTTTCTTTTCTTCTTCTAACTTCTTTTCTTTTTCTTTTTCTCTCCTCTCTTCTTCTTCTTTTCTCTTCTTCTCCTCCTCAAGTAATTTCAACTTGGCTTCTTCAATTAGTCTCAACTGATCCTAAATATCTTCTGAACAAGTTTCAGGATGATTGAAAGGATTTTCATCAATTTTAATAGTAACATTTGTCAATTCAATTAGAATAGTATCATAGCTTATTGATACTTCCAAATTTTTCTCTATCATTGTAGGTTATACTTTGAACTCACTCATCATTTGATTGACGGTTATTGCAGTTTTAATTCTTATGATATTATTTTCTTCTCCCATGAACAAAAATAGCCTCATCTTACTTTGCAAGTAAGGTGCTAGTCTCTTCATAAATCTCTCTATTTCTTCTTCATCATCTGTCTTGCACATAGTTCTTAGCATTGAATTTCAAAGTTCCATGTCTTCTTCATGAACTTTTTCCTTCTTAGTTATAAGTATTTAATAGAATTTTTGATTCATCATGCCTTTAATAATCTCAAGTTTCAAGTTATTAAGAATCATATATCTCACAGTAGAGATATCTATCTCTTCCTTCTCAATATCATTATATAAATCATAAAACTTGTTCATTTCTACAAAGTTTCTATCATTGACAATGGCTATGTTGATTTTCTCTATCTTTGGTTTACATGGTTTCCTTGTCTTACCTACTAGTTGGTTGGAAATAGTAACCTTTTCTAGTTGTTTGACTTCTTCTTCTACTTCTTCCTCACTAGAATCTTCAATTGTCAACAATTCCTTCTTCCTTTTGCTAGGTCTAGTAGCTTGTTGCTTGACTCTCTTTGAATTGAGAATCTCAACTTCTACTAACCTCTCAGACTTCCTCTTAGGTTCACTAGGTTGCTTTGTTAAGACAACAACATATGCAATGCTCTGTTCTGCAGGATTTTATGTAATAGATGCACGGGATGCTTCACCAATTGATAGGGGTGTCACATACATCACACCTTGTTTGCCAATATGTTTCAGTCTAGAGATCATTTGTCTTACTTCTCATGACTCACTTTGTTTCATACCGGCCTCACTTAGTGCTTTCTTCACCATAGTCCAAACTTTCTTATGAGATTCTTTGTCTACTGATGCTTGGTAGGTTAATTGACGTACCTCCTGATAAGTTCTGAATCTGTATGAAGCTTGATCTATTTCAAATTTCAACATTAAATCAATGTAACCAATATCTACATCATCACTCAACTCATAACCTAAGGGCTCAAAAAATGTTTCTATTGGTTCTACTACTTCAATATAAGTTGGGTCTCTATTCACCATAAAACATATATCATTCTTAATTTTGTCAATAATTGGAGGTGCAATTTTGAATCTCTATTTCATCTCATTCTAAAATGTCCCCATAATCATATTTGCACTATCCAAGATTTTCTCTGCTAGATGCCTTCTGCACACATCTATTATCTTATCCATGGTGCATCTTTCACTGCTAGTAATATCAATAACTTATAGAAATGGAAATATCTGAAGTACATGAAAGAAAATAGGATTAATTAGAGACTAAAATCTAAATACACGATTCTTAGTCCTCTTAATCTTCTCCAAATTCTCAAGGAGTTGTACTATCAAAATCTCACTCAAGTTCACTTATTTTTTCTTAATACAAATCTTATAAGCTGCATAAATGAAACCTGCTAACAACTCATCACTTTTTTGTTAGAAATAGGGAATACTAAAAGGGGGGTGAATCAATATTCTACAAACTCTTTTTGCCAATTGGATATTATTAATTACTTTGAACCATTGATAAGAAAGTAAACAAACAAAGTTGAAAAGTAAATAAATGATTCTGAAAAGTAAACATAATCATACACAAAGGAAACTCATCACACCATATTTTGTTAACTAGGGAAACCCATGCCAAGGGAAAATCCTAGTGGGAATGATGCCCACAAAGATATACTAATATATATGTTCCTTGTTAGCAGATGGACCTTGTTAGGAGTCAATAAAATATTCACTATATAGAGTCCCTGTTAGGAAACTTTGAATCCCTGTTAGAAGATTCCAAGCCTATTAGCAGTTGTGGTATAATGTATACAAGAAAAGCTCACTGCCAAAACATGCACTTTTAATTTCAAGAAGGGATCATTGCAAAAACAAGTAACTGAACTTTAAGTTCCTCAAATACAGAAGTATAGACGTTCTAACTTCTTCTTAGTCGATCTTTGACCTCAACTTGATTTCTAATCACAAAATCAGGTTCTAAAAATTTTTGCATATATCACTTCACAAAAATTTTGAATATCACTTTCATATCAAAAACACACACTTAACGTCGCAAGATGTCCTTCACATAAATACCATGCCTTTTTCACAAATTGATGCTAGGTTGACTAAGACCAGAATATAATTTTCCAATTTAGATTGCTGCTAGGTCAGCTAAGATCACAATATAATTTTCCAATTTAGATTATGCATTTTGTGTTAATGTGGAAGTTAATAAAGCCCTCTCTAGTAGTATAACTTTGAAATCAAACTAGATGACTTGGAAGCAAGTGATTAAATATGATCATGTAGACTTATATGTTTAGAAATGTAGGAAATATGGCCATGTGGTCACTGATTGAAAAACTCATATGAATGAAGAAGAGACACCAAAATTGAAAGAGGTTATTGTTGAAGGTAGTATACCTAGTAAAGAATTAGGGTGCTACTTGGGGATGATCCAAGGCCCTTCTCTCTCCTCTGCGAGCAATATCAAGAGGAACACTAACTAGTTGGAGGAGTACCCATTTACGAAAAACATTGAGAAGTTGGTCTCCTCTCTTGAGAAAAATACACAAGAATCCATAGCTTAAATTAAGGAAGGATCTAGATACCATTTGATACTAAGGGAGGGGACGAGGTTAAGGCTCCCTCCAAGGAAGAATTTAAAGATCTAATGGGTGAATCTTTTTCCCCATCAAGGAAGGGAGGGGCTCAGGAGGAAGTCTGACTCTTTTCAACCCTAAGATGGCAGTTGAGATCATGATGAGTTGGTCACCTAAGTCCACGAAGTGGGTAGAGTGCCCTTCCCTAAAGGGTACTCTTATTGTCACACTCCAGTGTGAAGAGGAGTCTCTACTTTCTTCAACCCTCATGCCACCATTTGTTGTTGATGGGGCTTGACAAGAACCCAAGAGAAAAAATCGTCGACAAGAAAATCTAAATGAAATATATTGTTATACACATACCTAAAATAGAGTTTCAAATTTTTAAAAAAATTCAAAAAAAATATTTTAAAATATTTATTGAAATTTTAAGTTTGTGAGTGTTTTACTCCAATAAGATAAAGTTCTCCATGTTGATTGGTAGATGTAGAGATACATATTAGTCAAAACAATAACTAATCATGACATGTTAAGGAATTTTTACATTCCCTTGCAAAAGAATCATGAGAATCCAACTAGAGAAATAGTTTGTTCCTTAATGAGATGTTTTACGTTTTTGATGAAATTGGGTTTCTATGAAGTGGATATTTAGAATATGAATAAATTGAAGATGTTAATATATTCATATAATGAGTACCAACAATATAAGAATAACTACATCATTCATTGTATATCATGCATACATCATACTATTGAAGTAAAATACATTTCATGTTTGAATTCTCCCTCTTAAATTTTTTTTTTTCTTCTCATTATCTATTAGAGACATGTCCATTGTGTCAGAAATCCCTTTTATCTTCAAAGTTATCCATTTGATCATATCAATAAATCATTTTTTAGAAATTTTTAGATATTGATAATTTACACCTTATAAAAGTTTCATGATCATATGTCTATTTTGCGTGTTTTATCATATGTTAGAAAAAAATGGTTGATTTTAATCGAGTAAAAATTTAAAGATTTCAATGGGAAAGCCCTTAACCTTTGTGATAACATTAAAGAAGTCTGGCAAAGGATTTTTTTTGGTATTCATGGAATGAACTCTATAAAGTTCCCAATTTTCCTTTGTAATTCTCAATTATTCAACTCTCTCCTCCTTTCAAATTGAATGAGAAATTAATCCAATGTACTCTATAAAGTAAGACATAACTGATCAACACACACACAACATTTATCTACTAGATTTAAATTTAATTAGTTGTTTAATGGAGTAAGATCTTTCTATTTTCTATACTTTATAATTTAAAAACACTCCTTATATATTACAATTCAAATCATTTTATAAACTTCTCTTCAATCACTTTTGAACTTTAGCTTTAAAAAAACAATTCTTAAACATTGTTAGCTAATAAGTTGTTCCTATCTTCTCATATGTTTTGAAAGCTCCGTTTTCGTCTAATATTTAAGTTAACTACATAAGTAATTTAGTTAAAATAATACTATTTTAGTTCAATTGAAATTTTCATACAAAACCTACAAATATAATGACATTATATCAAATCTATTATGTCAAAATCTATTATCAACTAGAGCAATGTAGTCTAGCTGATCCACTACTACCTGGGCGAAGCCCTGTCCGACCGCCATGTAGGTGCATCGAATGATCCGTTAGAGGAGCTTCTATCAACATTTTCAATAAGCCAGGTTAAAACCACCACAAACATCTGTTTACACCTTCAGATCCGTTTCCAACCTTGGATGATTTCTTCTCATAATATAGCAAATGTTTTGTATGGTGAGGTGTCATCATGTGTATTAACAACAGAGTTACTCGAGCTTTAGACAACGTCTAAATATTTAGACATAGGGTGACTACTGTATTGTTTTTGCAGAATGCCATGAATAGAAATGAGGAGTCACGTCTTTTGAGTGGTCTATTGTATCAACTTCCTTCGTACTTTGGGACAATCAATTCGTCCCCATATAATGTATGGTGTTGGTCACTTTGCATGGCAGCAGTGCTTTTGGATATATATATATCCATGATAATTCTTTTTTATGGCTAGGCTTGGTGAATTTATGTTACACAGATTTAAAGTGGTAACTTTAGCATTGGTTCATTTGGACAAGAAGGTTAGGTTATTATGTCTAAGTTTACTTTTCCTTGCTTGTTTCCTTACATAGAAGTTATACATCTAGCACTTTTTCTAGCCTTTGTACAAGTCTTAAATTTGGTGGATAGCTTAAACATCACACACTAAGGTTTGATTTTTAGACTAAAAGTGTTAAATAGTCAAAATTAACTTATTTTTCCAAGATTAATTTCTTCCTTATGTAATATGTTTTAAGACTCGCCCAAACTTGAGAGATTGGCCCGTTGTTGAAGGATGGTGTAAGAACCGTAATCCTAAACAAATCTGCCACATCACATGAGAATGAAAATTGCCAAAAAGAAACCGATCACTACCATCATGAAAAATCCAAAAATCTCATTAGGATCCATTAAATAATTAAATATTACAATTAGTTTCAATAAATTCAGCCTAACATTAATGTGCTGAAGTACAATGAATATACATCATAAACTTGAACAATAGTACATTACTAGCCTCTAAGTTTACAATATCCGATAATAAGAATTACATATACCAGACATCTTCGCCAAGCTAAAAATACAAGACCATATAATAGGTTCTAAAACTTGATAGGTGCCATGAAGTGAAGCCGGTCTCCAAAGCCATTAGGATTCTTCTTGATATGAAGAATACCCTGACCTTGGCATGAGAAGTTTAGCTTCTTGGAACAAGATAGATTGGATGGATCTGGTGCAAACATACTACATGCATCCATGTGCCTAGCAACATAATCAAAAACTCTAACAGGGAAAAGAAAAGAACACTACACATTCTACTCATATGCAATGAAAGAAAATCTGTAACATTACATTTCTTTTAAAATAAAACATATCTACTCATATGAAGAAAATTTGAGCATAGTCACATATATATGCTACATGCCAGAACAACATGCATAAATGCAAAATAAAATGACTTGGCCAAGCACTGAATTTTAGCAAAATGTAATGAATCATATTCTCAGAATTCTGACAGGCTTAGAGAAGAAAAACATAATCCATCAATCTCCACCCTTCCCATTTGTCACATTACACCCAACCATAAAAGAGATAACCCTCAGACACTCATGACAATATCAAGGTTTTACAGTTATGATAAAGTGGAATTTAATAAATTTAACAAAACACAGAGGGCAGAATACATTTGTTCTAACAGAGTGCTGCTAATAAGTATATTAAGTTTTACGAAATTGAAGCACTAGTGTCTGAAGGTCAGTATTAACTTGTTTTACAAATCCAGTGCATCATCTACATTCGAATGAACTCATTCAGCATTAACCAGTATCAAATTTCAAGCACAATTTGCAATTTAGCCTAACATCTACAACAAAACAATACTAAATGGACTAATGGTTATCACTTCAGAAGGTTTAAGGCATAACTCAGCCAATGTATGTAATGCTTGAGAAGAATAGATCTGGGAAATGGATCTATGTATTCAACCAACGTAGATCATAACGTTTCAACTACAGAAATAATTAAGTTCCCGTGTTCATAGAATTTCAGACAAGATATTTAGCCATGAGTTTCATTGCTAAGGACAAAACGAAATGAAAGATATTTAGCCATGAGTTTCTACTAGAACTATAATGAGGAAAGCTACATAATCTTACACAGCCTACCAGTGGGAATATAGTAGTAAGAAGCAATAATTATGGATTCATACAGTAGTTTAAGTAGGCAGCAATTCTATCTGTACTAAAATTGATTGTCACAACAACGAAAAGATTTCCAAACAGGAGAGTTTTGAACAGGGTTAATGCTCCCGAACAACAATGTTTTGCGTAATTGGATCCACCTCTTGTTTCGTGTAGGATATTAATGCCAAAAGAAAGAAAAAGAAAAATTATGTGTCCAGCCCAATGGAACTACAGCTCATTCCCTCTTCACCAGTCACAAAAAAGAAGTGTCTCCTCACAGCTTACTAGTATAAACCAATATCTGGTCATGGGTGGAGAAGATCAAGTAGATAAAATACCAAATTAAAAAAAAAAAAAAAGGTTTCAAACAACCCAAGACGCAACAGCACCCACATACATTAGCGTCTGGATGACATGTTAGCAAGTTCAAAAACAATATTTTAAATTGTTGTCTCAATTTCCGAAACAAGCAGCTGAACCTGTTAATCAGTGGTTCCAATGTTTTCAAAAGGTATTGCCTTGTGTTCTAAAATGTGATTGTTGTCTAGCCACCAGCCGCACGGGCATATTCCGCCTCATACATTCAAGAGTTGTAAAACAAAAATTATTGCTTTCAAACACTCTACTTCCTAATGCGTACTACTACATTGGTTCCTCTAAGGTTAAATCAAAATATTAAGAGAAAATAGTGCAAGTTCCTACAGCTTGATTGGCAATATGTGCATCAGGGTTTTAAAAAAAATAATGTCCAGTTTTTTATTACTTCAAAACCCAGTTACAGCAATCCCAATATACTCAAGCAACGGGAAAGCTTTTCCAATTCAGCAAAGAGGAAGATGAATACATGCTTTTGTATGCATGCATAGATATCTAATACTCAATAAATCATTTCCACGCATTGCCGTATATGACATATACAGCATTATTCTACTATATTATATCTCGTAGAAGCAAAATGCTATTAAGATGCACGAGAAGTTTGAAAGCAGGCTTAATTTTCTAGTTCCTAGGAAGGCAAAAAGGGATCACAACAATAGCCACGCTTTCCTTCGCAGGTTCCACGGTCGCAGCAAACAAAAGGAGTCCCCTTCCCACAATCATCATCATTTCCACAATCGCACTGTGGCCACTGCGCATCCGCCATTATTGTCCCTCCTATAATTAGAACAACCACCAAAAGTAGCATATATTTCTTTTCATTATCTCTCATATTTCCCATTTCTCTTTTCTCTTTACACAGATAAACTGGCAATGTTCATGAGGATTCACATGCACACAAGCGTTTAAATCAGTACAACAGGAGTCATGGCGAATCACTTTCAACGTAAAGAACACCAATGTACGACACGTTATATGCAATTCCTCCGTCCATTATTTATTATTTATTATTGTTTATATGATCTAAAAGCACATGCCAGGATATTCCTCCCGTCTCAAAAATGAATTTATATTTTTATAGGCTGCGGATTGTTCAATGAAAAACTAATCTAGGGCTTAGCTCCTAATGTTTAGCCGGTGACTATCAACATTGATATCATCACTTTGAATGGAGTTTTCTTGTTTCAAAAGATCAATCAAATAAATTTATTTATTTATTTATTGCTTAGATATCAAGTTTTCAATATTTGTTTGTTTCTTTCAATTAATTTTGTCAGATTATAAAACCCATTTTTCCGAGGCTTCTTCATATCTAGTTTTCCCTGAAAAGTTTAAGATACATTATATCCTGTATTCGCTTCTGAGTGTGATTGTGTATGTTTTTTATGGATTGTGGAAATCTGTTACAATTAATACATTATATCATTGTAACTTGAAAGATTATGAACATGAATACAAATCTATTCATTACATCTTTAATTTAATTATTTTTTCAATATTTTGGCTTTTTTTAAAGATAATTTTTAATTAAACTGTATACAAGATGCACCATTAATTTAATAAAATCTCTCATATTTCCCATTTCTCTTTACACAAGCGCTTAAATCAGTGCAGCAGGAGTCATGCCGAATCACTTTCAACGTAAAGAACAACAATGTACGACATTTTATCTTGAATTCCTCCGCCCATTATTTATTATTGTTTATTTGAATTTGTATTTATATGGACTGCGGAATGTTCCATGAAAAATTAATCTCGGGCTTATCTCCTAATGTTTAATCGATGACTGTCAAAATAGAAATCGTCACTTTGAATATAGTTTTCTTGTTTCAAAGGGAAGATCAAATATATATTTATTTATTTATTAGTTAGATATTGAAGTTTCAATATTTGTCTATTTGTTTCAATTAATTTGATCTTATAAAACCCATTTTTCTCAGGTTTCTATCATGTATATTTTTTTCTTCTATATTTTTTAGATACATAATATTAATAAAACTTAAATATTATTTGAAATATTATAAACAGTATGAATCAAAAACAAATATATTTAATTACATCTTAAATTTAATTATTTTTTCAAAATTTTATTTTTATTAGATAATCATCAATTAAATTACATTTAAGATGTACAATAAATATAATAAAATTAACATAGATAACTATAATTCAAAATTAATTATGGAATGTACTTTTTTCTTTATGAAACTTATTTTAAATTGAAGTAAAGAAGACTTCAAATCCTCTATGATATAGGATTTATTAGTTTTGTGTTTGATTTTTAGACCATTTTAGATACATAAAATTAATGAGACGTAAGTATTATTTGAAATATTATAAACAATATGAATCAAATAGAAATCTATTTAATTACATCTTAAGTTTAATTCACTTCTCAAATTTTCATTTTTATTAGATAATCATAAATTAAACTATATTTAAGATGTACAATAAATATACTAAAATTAAAATTTAATTAACTTAGATAGCTATAATTCAAAATTAATTATGGAAACTACTTGTCTCTTTATGAAACTTATTTTAAATTGAAGAGACGATAACTTCAAATCCTCTATGATATATGATATATTAGTTTTGTGTTTAATTTTTAGACAGATGAAAGTAAATCAACCATCTATAATAACTAAATTTTAAAGTATGATAGAAAAAGGGTTCATTATAAAAGATAAAAATTGTTTTATCTTCCTGTATAGAAGTTTTAGTATGTAATTTGTATCATGATGTCAAACATTTTATTATGGAGACTCATTTTCTGAACAATAAATTTGGCAACAAATTTCCCTTACTACAATATAAAATTATGAATAAATTAATTATAAATGAAGGCTATATTAGAAAAATAGAAGACAATAATGAAATCTTATTTTGTCAAGAAAAATATGAGGATATTCTATAAAGTGATGTACAAAAGAGAAAATATATTATTAGAAAATGTATCTTTTTCTATGAAGTAGGTCTTTGAGCCTAGTCATAAGAAGACAATTTATTGTTGATAGTGAGGAGAAAAGTACCACCCTATGAAATCAAGAATTGAAATCTTGCAATAGCTTTATAAATCTATAATTTATCTAATACGAAAAATAGTGAAATTTTAGATAAAATCATAAAACCAAATGCTCTACAACTCTAGGTCATCATGTGCACTCTCTTGGAGGGCCCCCCTCCTCTTGATCCAAAGCATATATAATTTGATCTCCATGTTGTCTTGTCTAATCAATCACTATCCCCAGGTCATGGACTCCCATCTAGACCTAATTGTTAGTCAACATCTACCAGGTTCCCCTGCCAATTTGATGATTTGGAAATCCTTTTCAACTCCTCTCTCAAGGTGGTTCAAGAGAACATAGGCCTAGAGAACATTGAGATCCCTAAATCTAACTCAAGATGTTCCCTAGTAGGGCCTTTAGTGACTATCTCTTGTAGGTATTTTTCAGTGTTCTCTCTTGGTAAGCATGGCCAAGAGATCCTACTTTAAGAGTTAATGGTGGAGAATATCATCATAGGCCTACCCTTGTTCTTTGTAGATCACTTCTTATTTTTTAGATTTACAATAGATATGTTCAAGAAACAATGTGTCATGAAGTAGAAACTCAAAGGGTTGATTGGAGTCTCTACGGTATCACATGCCCTATTCTTACTCAAATATACTCCAGATGAAGGGAAACATTCTATTTTGGTAGGATCATTGAGCTACGATAAGCACTACCTAGCTTTTTGTAAATAGAAGTTATGTTTTGACCCCACATTGGACCTAAATCAAATGACTCCTATTGTGGTTAGGCTTTATGGGCTCCCATTAGAATTTTGAGATGAAAACATTTTAGGTGGATACGTGATTCCTTTTGCCATTACATTAGGGTGGATAATATCACTTTAAACAAATCTTCTCCAATTTTTACCATATTTTGTGTTAATGTAGCAATCAACAAGGTGCTCCCTAACTATGTGGCCTTTAATTCCAAGGTGGGGTCATGGATTCAGGATATCACCTATGAGAGTGCAACACTATACTATCATAAATGCTTAAAATATGGACATGTTATTTCTAACTACAAACCTACACCCCCTATGGGAAAGAGGGTAAAGAAAAAGGTTTCCTCTACTAGATCGGTTAATTCTAGATCCTCCTTTAGTAGGACAACAATGGTTGCCCCCAGTTAACTCCCTTACATATGAGGATTGACCTTAGATGGTGGAGGGTTACCCTTTTCTTGATAGTATTATGAAGCTTATTTTTTCACCACCAAATGGTGAGAAGGGAATGAACATACCAATGACTACCCACAGCTTGAAAGGATATGTCTAGGATGACACCTTGGTGATAACTCCTAAGACTAAAAAGGGCCTCAAGTTGGTTGAGTTTGTGCACATGAATCCTATAGAGATTCCACTATCTACTAGAATGATAGAATTTCATGGGAATGGTGTTGTTTTTTCTCACAGAGGTGATTATACACCCCCTTGATAGGATCTCTAATGGTGTCTCTCCCATGTCTTGAGGGTTTGTACTCTTCATAAATTCTATATATATCACATTTGGCTAGTATTTGAGTGTCAATTTCTCTTGGAGGTAAGACTATAGAATGGAAAGTCCCCAAGAGGAAAACAAGAGGTATGATGAGGGTTGATGTGTGAGTGGAATGTAAAACAAGAAGGCCATTAAGGAGAGGTGATAGAAATAAGGTGAAAACATGAGAAATTGAGAAAGGTATGAAAGTTCCCTTGGTAAATATTGATAAACAACATAAATGAAGATAATCTGATGGAACATGAGGGGATTTAATAGTCATAAGAAATAATTTTATTTCAAGAAAAATATTTTCAAAGATAAGATAGATATCATTCTTATTCATGATGTTAAGATGATTAAATAGAATTTTAAGAAAGTTACGAACTATATTTTCCTAGGGGCTAAGTTCTCCTATATTGAGGTTGTTGATGCTTTTGGGAAAATCGATACCATATAGAATCCTATGAAATTTACTAGTAGAGAAATATTACTCAAATCTCATTTGTGGGTCATATTGTTTTCTAATAATGTGTATAATTATCTCTTGTTAAATTTTAATGCTCCTAATACCCAAGCTAGGAGCCTTCATGTGTTGGAGGAAGCCTCCCATTTTATTGGAAATAATATTGTTGGTAACATCATTTGTGTGGGGAATTTTAATACCCTTTATACCCCTTAAAATAACTTGGAGGTTTAGATGATTTTTCTTGGGAGTGTGTATGATTTGGTCGAGTTTTTGAGAAGAAATTTTCCCTATGATATTTATCTCTGCTGTAATCCCTTTACATGGTCCCATAACTTCTTTGGTTCTAACCTTATTTATGTTAGACTAGATAGGTTGCTCATCTTGGTTGGCTAGGATAGCCTATTTTTTAGTTGGGTCTAAAATAAAAATTTTAGGTGGAAGATTTTTGGATATGAGATAATGTGGGACTCTCACTCCCCCATTTTAGAGATTGTGTCAATGAATGGTAGAAAATTTAGGTTGAATTAATTTATATGTTTTAAATGGCAAGAAATTTGGGTAACATTAGAAATGATTTTTTGGGTGGATAAAATCATCATTTGGGAATGTCCTTAAATAAAAGAAAGATATTGAGGCTAGATTGGAAGGGCTCCAAAATGATGTGGTGAGTGGGAACTCTTCGGAGGATACCCATAAGGAATAAAAAGAATGGGATGCTAAATAGAAGATGATATTTGGGAGAGAATAAAATTATTAGAAGAAACAATCCTATATTTAGTGTTTGACTAAAGGTGATAGAAAATTGTCTTTTTCTTAAAGGCCTTCTTTTAAACATAAGATGAGAAATACTATAAACAAAATTATAGATCTCGATAACATGGATTTGATAGAGGAAGATAAAATGAGAGTCTAGAAGACCAAATACTTTTACAATATTTGTAATTCTCAACCTTGGATCTCTAACCCTATTACTAAAGAGGCATTGGTATGTGTCATCAAATCATTGATAGATAACCATATGAAGCAAGAGTTGATTAGGAAGGTAATCAAGATGAGTTCAAAATTGATGTCTTTTTTATGGGAGCTTCATAGAATCAGGGCTTGATGGCTTTTCATCAGCCTTATTCCAAGTATATTGGGAAATTACTAGAATAACCTAGATCATGTGGCCAAATATTTCATAAGGAAGGGAATAATTATAAATCACCTCAATGAAACTTATATTGTTCTCATTTATAAGGTTGGTGAACCCACTAGAGTGGAAGAGTTGAAGCCTATTAGTCAATAAAATAATATTTATAAGATCCTATCCAAGGTGATGGTGAACCCTCTTAAGAAGCTACTAGATAAATTCAATAGTCCTACTCATAATGAAGTTTTTCCTCAATGACAAATTCTTGATGTTGTGATTAACTCCCATGAAATGGTGCATTCCATGGAGAAAAGTGTAAACCCATGTATGGCTTGTTATAATAATTTAGAATTACTGAGAGGGGGGAGCATGAATCGGTTATCCTTAGATCCATATGTAGTAATTCAAATTTTAATCACTTCAAACAACTTAAGCAATCTCAAATGTCCACTTGGTCTCTATAGCACAACATCAACAATTTAACATTTCATGCAATATCTTAACTCTCTATCTCTATATGTGTTGACTACAAATAAATAAATGACTATAAAATATATCATGTAAAAAAATAACATCCATACATGAAAAGAGTAGTTTGAAACCAAGATTTAATGTAGAAACCCAATTTGGGAAAAACAACCATGTAACATTCTACCAATTTTCCACTCTTCTTAACTGAGCTTGGTTAAGAGCCAACTTTGTTAGAGGTTATACAACATACCGTTAAATGTGACCCTATCAAAGGATTTAATCATGCTATTAGGAATGATCTTGTTCGAGGAATTTAGAACATTCCAATAGAATGTCACCCTGGGTAAAGGATTTACAAAATAACTATTAGGTCAACCTTGATTAAGAGATTTTGGATTAATGAATTGGTTACAATGTAATAGTAGGTTTGATCTATAAAGTACAATTAACTTTGCAAAGTTAGATCTCCATTCAATCATCTTATGTTTCATTAACTGGCCTTCATTGGCATTGGCATTAGTCATATGTTTGGAATCTCATCAAACAATCACTCTTCATACTTCACCTTTGTTGTTCTCCTCTTCATAGCTTCACCACAAGATCACCAATCAACTATGAAACAACCTAAGAAAACATCTCTAATTCCTCCTTAAATAGGTAATTTGATCATTTTTTTCTTAAACATCATTGTTGATCTTAAAATTAGGTTAAATTCATCAAATATCACCATCATTTTGTTCTCGTTCTTCTAAAAACTTTTCATCAAATCCTCACCTTTGATTGCTTAAAATAAACTCCTAGTACAATGTGCTAGCTCATCAATATTTATCATCCACTCACTTTGACTAATTTACAATTCTAACTATGTCAGCTTTAGATTCAAATCATCTCAAACTGTAACTTTTGTACCACATAGAAATCATTCTATTGTTCTTCTCGATCATTACTGTGTAGATTGACAAAAAGTATACTTTCTCACTCGACATCAACAAGCTCACTTGACCATTAGTACGTTCAATCATTACTACACTTCTTCACACATTTTCTCAATAATAACTAACATTGGGCTTGAATTGTTTCACTTGGCTACTATATAAGTTCATTTATCTAATCCTTTATCTTTTTCATTGATTGTGCAATACTACTGCTCAATCAACCTTATTATTTTGACTTGTTTAACTCTTATCTTTTTCCAACTATCTTCTTCATATTGATCGAACAATAGATTATCTTGCCAAGGGTTAACTTATCAAGTACACATTGTAATTTCGTGATACTTAACACCTCTCAACTCAACCTTTCACTAGATCATCTCATGATCTCTTCTTTTCAAATCCTCTTCGTCAATCAAATAATCTAGAACTCTATACTATTAGTAAAATTTCTCTCTAGTAGGTTTGATACTCTATCTTACCAATAGGTTTGGCATCAATTACATGATAGAAATTGATCCAATTGTAGTTTTCAATAGAATGGATTTTTTCATAAGTGATAGATTCTTGATTTTATGATTACCTCCCATGAAATGTTGCATTTCATGGAGAAAAGTGGAAACCTGGGTATCACTATGAAACTTAATATATTGAAATCTAATGAACTTAATTTCTAGGTTGTGATTCTTCGTAACATGTACCTTGGCCTCCCTCTTATAGTTAAGGAGGTCACAACCTAGTTCAAGAATTTTTTTTTTGAATGTATGCAAAGGAAACTTGCAAGGTGAAAAGAGAAGTTCTTCGAAAAGGGGGAAATTTGTAGGTTCTTTCTATACCCCTCTTAGGTATACTAGTTTATTTTTTGTCCCTATTCAATATATCTAGTGGATATAGGGATAGCATAGAAAATATCCAGCATAATTTATTTTTGTCAGTAGTAGAGGATAGGGTTATGATGAGCCTAGTTGGTTGGCATAAGGTTTGTAGGCTGAAATCGTAAGTCAGATTAAATATGAGGAGAATTGGACACTTGAAAAGGGCTCTCATGAGAAATATTTATTTGAAATTGATTAAAAGTGTACTGAGATGGTGCAAGATCATGAGCATTGAGTACATTACATAGAAAAAATTATCTCAAAAAATTTATCTCAATGACTTACCAATAGATTCCATAATCTGGATCAATATCAAGATAAGAGTCAAACATTGATGAAGATGGTAGCGAGATGGGTTGTTGGAGTTACGAATTCATTTAGGTTTCAAGAGTATAATTGGGTGGACATGCTCCAATTATCAAAATCTAATTTAGTACTACTAATAACATTTGTATTGACCATTTTTGGAAGATTTTGTGTAACTATATAGATAATAATGGGAAATGTCTAAGGTTAACTATTTCTGGTCAAAATCAAAGTGTCACTAGATTTGCGAAGGAGATTCAAGACACTATTTAGGATTTTTATATTAAAAGATTCCCCAAAGATGATGAAACTATTTAAGGTTTTAATTATTTTGGTTCTTTTAGTGTTAAATCATATTATAATACCATTATTTGTTGAGGGAATAATATATATTAAACTACAAGCATGTGTATAACCCCATATTCTTCCAAAAACTAATTTCATTTGGTGCTCATCTCTATTAGCATTAATATTCATGATACTACTTTGGGGTAGTATTTTAAGCATTAAAGAATAATGACATGTTTCATTCATGAATATGTTTTTCATTGATGTCGCAGAGTATGGTTTTTCTAAACTAGCTGAGTAGAAGACATAGATCTTAATGTTAGGATCAATGGTTTGATTTTATGGTAATGCACAAGTATGGACATGTTCTACATTGTGTCAAAATAATGTGGTCAATTATATAGATTCTAAGTCATAGATGTATGGAAGTTTTACTTGATTTAGAGAGAGTAGTTTAGAGACAAAGTATTGGGAAAGAAGTTCCTAATGTTTATTTGCTATCTTACATTTGAGATGCAATGAGAAGATGTGCAGTCAAGCAATGAAAAAGGATAATATGATGATGGCATTAGCAAGTGTGCAAGACCTAGTATCACACATGGGAAGTTTTATATGGAGTATAAGCGAAAAATACTATTATAATTGTAATTAATTATCTTACTATAATTAATTAAGAAATCCTCAAGGCCGACTCAAGGTATTAGTATGAAGATATGGTATAAAGGAAAGATTTTTTACTTGATTGTAAGGGGTATCCATTGTTGTATGAAGTGCAAAGTATGAAAATGAGAATATTTCTTACGGAATAGGTGTAAGCGATCCAAGCAATTATTGGATACAAGGTTTGTTATCTAGTTACAAGATCAGAAAGAGCAGAGGTCCAGTTGATAGGAGAAAGAAAGTGGAAGGAACATTGCAGGAAAATTCTATTATTCTACAAGGAATAATAAAGAGATTATTTGGATAGTGGATGCATTGGTCTTTCCCTTGAAGCTATTTGAGCAGTGGGTCTAGTTGTCTTCCATAACTCCTAATAGGGTTAGCACAACTCCAAACATGGTTGAGATCTCCTAATAGCGATTTAAAGTCTCCTAACAAGGACTCATATGTAATTAATGTATTTATAGAATCCTAAAAAACTCCATCCCCTAACAAGAAATATTTATATTAGTATATTATCTTGTTGGTACCAACCCTACTAGCATTTTACCTCTGATCAAGGGTTTCACTAGTTAACATAGCTAGTGTTATTGTGCATGGGTATCATGTTATGGTTTTAGTTTATATTGCTTGTATGGTTAAGTTTGAATAAGGTTGATAATTATGATAATAGTTAGATGACTTATTCACCCCATCCCCCCTTCTCAGTTATATCAATGGACTATATATTGTAACAATTGGTATCAAAGCATCGGGTCCTTGAAGGATAAGCTTAACAACTTTGGGAGATTGATGACAAATGTTTTGAGAAAGGAAAGTCCTAGATTTTATGGGGCAAATTATGATAGTTGGAAGGAGAAGATGAAGACTCATATGTTGTGCATGGGTATGGGATATTGGATCTTGACAAAGAGTAAACAAAAAATCATTGAAGAAGAAAAGCTAGAAGGATGTAGTGAAGATGAAAGAAATTTATTCATGTATAAAATGGAAGCATGAGAAGCTCTACTATCATCTCTTCCAAAGAATGAATACAATCAGGTAAAGTCACTTGAAACATCTTATGAAATTTGGCAACCATTAGAATCTACTTTTGAATGTGATAAACATATAAAGAGAATGAGATTATAGAATTGGATATTTGCATTTCAAGATGCTAAAATGATGGAAGATGAATCAGTAAGAAGTTATATTAGTAGAATATCATAAATTATTGTAGGAATTCAGTGTTGTGGTGGAACCAAGGAAGAAGATGAAGTAATATTGAAGATCTTGAAATGTTTGACACCACCATTCAAACAAGAAGTTCAGATCATTCAACTAGTAATGGAATATACTAAGGATTTCACAAAGAAAATGTTTCTTGGAAGATTAGAATCTGTAAAAGTAGATCTAAGATAGTTTGGATATCTAGCAAGAGTTGAAATAGATTTCAATGCCCTGAACATTTGACCTAATTTGACAAGGAGTAAAACCACACGTGGAGATTTTTCTAGTAGCAACAAATTTGATGAAGACATGATGATTGAGTAAGGAATAACCCTTCTTCTAAGAAGAGAAAAAGATGGTAAAAAAATCTTTAAAGGTTGGACTTGTGATGAATTTGGTCATTATGCATCTAAATATTCTAAACAAGAAAAATTATAAAGGAAAGTTTAAGCCTAGAAGAGATAGAGATAGAAATTGTTTGTATGGAAATGAAGATGAAGAATCTAATGAGAAAGGTCAAAGTGAAAGTGATGATGAATTAGGATTTGTGTCTTTCAAGGAAGATGATCTTGATAGAGAAATTAGAGAAGAAAGATCTCTAATTTCCCAAGAGAAAAAGAAATTTGATTGGATAATTGATAGTGGTTGTTCACATCACATGATTGGTGATATGAATTAGTTTGTTAAGTTCAAGAATCATGATGGAGTTATTATTAGAGTTGGTAATAATGTAGCCTATCATTTAAGAGTAATTGGATCTATTGCTCTTGATGGTGAAACTAACACTGGTGATTTTTTTTGTTGATGGATTGAAGAATAACTTGTTTAGTGTTGGACTATTGGTGGAAAAGGGTTATCAATTGCAATTCATTGAGAAGACCTGCATTATCAAATAATGTATTTTGGCTAAATAGAGAAAAGTATCATTTTCTAGCAAAAAGCTCACTACCATAGAGAAGTTGGAGATTGTTTACATAGTTTTGAGTGGTCCCTTAAGGACAAGAGGATTCTATGGTGAAAGGTACTTTTTTATTTTTGTTGATGATTTCACTAGAATAATGTTGGTAGCATTTCAAGATATTTAAGAATAGAGTTTAGAATGAATCTAGTGTTAAAATAAAGTTTTTGAGGTCTAATAGAGGAGGAGAATTCACCTCTAGAGAGTTTAGCAAATTTTGTGAAGAGAATAAAATAAAATGACATCTATCATCACCAAGAACACCTAAGAAAAATGGGATTTTTGAAAGAAGAAATAAGTCTATAGTAGAAGCAATAAGAACAATGTTGTTTGAGAATGATGTTTTAAAGAAATTTTGGAGAGAAGTAGTCAATACAATAGTGTATACTCTATAGATAGTATATATAAGAAAAGGTATGAACAAGAAACCTTATGAAATATAGTTTGGTCATTCACCATCAGTTATGTATTTTAGAATATTTAGGAGAAAATGTTACATTAAGAGAGATGATGGTATTGGTAAGGTTGATCCAAGAAGTGATAAAGGTATGTTTCTCAGTTATTCATTGAAAAACAAGGCATACAAATATTTTAAATATTAAGAATTTGGAAATGAAGTAAATTAGAGTCTTTTAGGATTTTCTATCTAGTTTCTAAATATATATTTTGAGAATTAACTTTATTCAATTATTTTTTCTCCCACAACAATTAGTATGTTATCAAAAACCTTATTTTGAAAGAGTGTCACTACTTTTGACACACAAATTTGTTTCTAAAATAGATATCAAACTGAATCTTTCCAATTTAGTTTCCTAACATCCATACCAAAACCGTGGAGGTAGTCTGATGTCTTTATCCTTAGTATCTAATATTTTATCATAGTTTAAAGTTAACATGACACTAATTTGGAGATACGTGGATTTTGACACATGTAACTTATTATGTGATAAGCCTATTTTTAATTTTATCTCTATGATTGAAAGAGGAAACAAATATAGAAACTGTAGATATTTTTCAAAATAATTATTCTCGTAGTTACTATTTTTTTGTGAGCATCCAATATAGAGGTTTATTTTTTAGAATGAACCTTTGTCTAGTTCACATAAAAAATGTATACCTAAGAAATTCAAAATGTATAAAATTTATAGTCATTAGAAAGATCGTTTAGGGTACTTCTATCATGCAAAATGACATGTCTGTAGTGGTTCATTTGAACCTGGTAATTGAGCCCAGAAGCCATGAAAGCACTAAAAATCTTCTAACATTTGGAGAAGACTTGTAATTATCTTGTTTTGATACAAACTAAGTTCCTATCAAAACTTTAAACTTTAGTTTTGATTGAAACTTTTTTGGCCTTTAGGGTTTCCTTTATTTATTATAAAAATTATTATAAAAATAATAATTTTATTTTTTTTCAATTTTAACATTCAAATCCAATGAGATAACTCAAATTTCGATTGGGAGGGAGGAAATATTTTGCAACTTGTGTATTTTTGAATTTTGGAAGAAGAATTTGCAACATGAAAAATAAAGATAAAAGAGCAAGTAAACGTACGAAGAAGAACTGACAAACAAGAAGATGAAACTCATTGAAAATTTTTGTGGGATACTATAGGAGGAAACGTACACACGTGCAATTTTTTTCCAATGAATATTTTATTTATAGGGTACAATCACATTCTAGAATTTTTGTATATATTTAGGATTAGGTTGTATCCAATTAGGAATATAGAAAATTATAACTTAATATTAAAGGTTTATTGAATTATGAATATTTAGGATTAGGTTTTATTAAATTATGATTAAATTTAAATTATAAATATTTATAACTAGGGCACATTTTAGTTATGGTCTTTGAAATTATGAATTTGTTTAGGATGCATTCAAATGGGTACATGTGCATCTCTCACAGGTACAATTTCTTTCTAGATTTCTAGGTCTAGGAAAAAAATTATCTTTGATTTTTACTTTTAGAGCCTTGTCCCCTTACAAACTTGCTTGATTTTATTTGTTATATCATTCACATGTAGTAGTAGATGATAAAAATGTTGGACATGAGGAAATTGAAGATGAAGCAATAGATATTGAAGAAGGATCATTTGAAGGTTAAATAAAATTGTATTTAATAGTTCACCTTTTATGTATATACACACATGTCCTCGAAATAGAAGTTGTATCTTAAGTCTTTATTTTAAGTTTTCTTGTAGCCCAAGATCAAACAAAAAAATTAGAATATTAATCTAGCTCAAAGATTGATGAGAAAAATTAATTATAGAAATATAGCTCATTTAATTGAAATAGATGTGGAAAAAATTGAGAGAATATGCTAGTCAACCTACAAATACAACAAAGAGGAAATTTAATAAAAAGTCTAAAGAAATAGTTGTACAATTTGAGAATCTTGATACAGTAGAGAAAACTCAACTATTATCCATTTCACTTCTTAAAGATGAAATAAAAAATTCATTGAAACTATTGCGTGTATATATATAAGTATAAAAGAGAAGAAGACTTCCAAACTACAAAAAAATATTGTTGAAAGTGTTAAGGAAGGATTACATTCCATTGGGGAAAAAATTAGATCTATAGATCAATCTATTGCAAGAAAAGTGATACTCTCATTTGTTTTAAATAAAAAATTATGGAAAATAAATAGAAATATCTTCACTATCATCTTATATTTGGTATAGTTGAAAAATGATATTACATTATCTTAAAGAAAAAGAAAAAAAGAAAAAAAGAAAAAAGAAATTTTGGATGATGTACATTAGAAGGAAATTGGGCGCTAATGTGTAGAGCCCCTCAATTTGCTATGATTGTGGAAACAATTAAGAACTTAGTTATTCAATTTCGGATTGACAATACTCATTCTTCCCCAAATAAAAGAGATATCATCAAGAAGAGGATTGGACCTAAGGAGTATCTTCAACATCCAAAACATCAGTTAGATGTCATGAAACATGAATTATATCTCTCAATTTGTAATTTAAATCTTGACACAATGATTGGACAAACAATGTTTGAAAGCTTGAAACCTTATTTTGTGAAAATAAATATATCTTTTTGAAACCTGTTGTTGTTGATATCATGTTGAATTTGATTTTGTGCTTTCAAGGGTTCCAAAATATGATAGAAGAAAGTGATAGATCTTAAATTTCTTTTCATAAATGACTGAGCCAATTCATAACATCAATCTATGTGACAAACATAATGATAATGTAATAGGTGAAATAGATTGCATAAGAGGAACTTGTGAAACATGTGGTAACCTAACTAAATTTTCTTTGACAGATGAAGATATTGATATGATGAGGATGTTAAAATCAAAGAGATATAAGTAAATAAAGTTAGAAAGAAAATTTGGAAAGTAATCAACAAGGTTGAAATATGTAGAGGATGAGATACTTGTTGGAGAATTTATGCCAATTTTTTCTAAATTTATTCAACTATATATACATCATTCTTTTTTTTCATGTGGCAAGCAAAACAATTTCAAACACTAATATAAATTTTTCTACTTGAATTTTTTTAATCTATTGTTGACTTTGCATAGAATTACTATTTCATTTCTCAAAAATAACTTGAAGCGAAATACTACTTTACAAAGTAGATCACTATTAAATGGTTCAAGTGTCTTATCGACATGCACAAATTGATTTGGATGGTGTAGAAAGTATAAATCAAGAACAAGTCATTAAAAGAGAGTACCACTTTTTGATTAGCGATGACAAGGAACATGGCACACATTTGTAGAACACTATTTTAAGACATTTTTTGAATATTTGAAAAATAAAGGGATAAAAATGGAAAAACACATTGTATGGTCAGAGAGATGTGTAGCACAATTTAAATCAGCTAGACCATTTTATGCATTATGTAGATAGCATCGATACATTAATATACCACACATTTTGGGTTTTTCGAGAGCGGACATGGAAATGGTGAGCATGATGCTATAGGAACTTGTATCAAATGTTCTTTAACAAAGTTTTAAATGGAGTATAAAGGATATCACATTAATAATGCTCATGATGTGGTCGAGTGTTACATAACACATTTTATAGTGCTAGCAAATATAGATAACACGTCATCAGAAGAGGATCGAGTCATACGATTCAACGTGTTTTGTGAGGTACCAGGTATAAATTGATTTGAATATTTAAATTGAATAAATTGTATATATAATATGTTAGGTGATAACTAAATTATGTACATGCACATGTTTAAAACTCATTTTTTATATGTATGTATTGACCTTGCATTCCAAAGTCAATACAAGATCAATGCATCTATGCAAGAGGGTAGAGAAGACACAATCTTTGCATTCAATTATGAGTAGAGATAGTAATGTGTGGTCATTGTACCCAAGAGAGTACTCATGTCTTTGTTGTGATTGTATTAATGAAAAATATGATGGTTGCATTAATCAAGAACATAGATATGTGGGTAAATAAAATTTGATACCACTAGATGCTATCCATACAAATGAGTTTGGGGATGACAACTATAGTGGTATTCCATTGATTTCTAGAGATTATGACCATATTCAAGGATTGAACAAAGTTGGTATGCATGTATATATGAGTGTATTTGTTTCATAATTTTGGTTGATTTATATAATATATATACTCATGTACATAACACATGGAATTTATACATATACTTTTTGTAGGCAATGCTTTTGCAATCATGGCAGAAACTAAAAACATAGAAACTGTTAGCTATTATTTATTGTGTTGCACCATACAAAAGGAGAAGCTAACAAAGATTGAAATAAGTGATAGAATTATGTTTCCCATGCATTAGCATATAGTTGAATCATGTATGTGCATCTATGTTTTTTATGAATTCAAATTTATTGACTTATTTAATTGATGTTTATATATGGATATGTGTACATGTATTTAGTAATTAATTAATCTATATGATATTTTTTATATGTATGTAGGTTTTGTTGTTGTACAGGGAACATATTTGAAGAAAAGAAGACTACTTAAGAATGGGATTGTTTCACTGATTATCAAACTAACAATAAGGTATATCAATATAGTAACCATGTTATTGCCATTGGTCTACCTTTGAATCTAGTCAAAGGACATAGAATATGTATGTGGAGGCTTGATATTGATGATCATAGGAAAATATTAAATGTTATCCAAAAACAAGATGACCCACTTGATACAAGACAAAAACAACTTCTAATTTGAAACAACTTGAACATTTTGAAATTTGGTTGAACTATTTAAAATTTAAAATTTGGTTCAACAATTTGAAATTTGGTTGAACTTGATCATTTTTCAATTTCAAATTTGGTTGAACTAATTATATATTACTATTACTCTTTCATTTACCTTCTCAACTTTAAATTGTGATTAGTAATTAATTATAGAACTTAGGAACCTATATGAAGCTAATTAGGATATGTTCCGTCAGGGGTAGAAATTCAAACACTTGCCTTAAGGGGAGGAAATTAGGAACTGTGACTAATTATATTGAACTTTTTCTATTTCATTTAACTTGTCAAGTTTAAACTATGATTTGTAACTAATTATAGAAATTAGGAACTTATATGCAACTAATTAGAACATGTGCATTGAGGGGAGGAAATTTGAACACTTGTCTTAAGTGGATGAAATTAGGACTTGTAACTAATTATATTGAACTTTTACTCTTTTATTTAATTTGCCAAGTTTAAAATGTGTTTTGTAAAAAAATATAGAAATTAGGAAGTGAGATGCAACTAATTAGGACGTGTTCCTTGAGGGAAAAAATTTGAACACTTGTCTTAAGGGGATGAAATTAGGACTTGTAACTAATTATATTGAACTTTTACTCTTTCATTTAACTTGTCAAGTTTAAATTGTCATTTGTAACTACTTATAGAAATTAGGAATTATGTAGCTAATTAGGAATTTAATCATATCTAAATATCACTTGCATAGAACTTGTGAAACTTTTGTAATTTTGTTGAACTATTTAAAATTTGAAATTTGGTTCAACAATTTGAATTTTTGTTTAACTTAACCATTTTCAATTTTAAGTTTGGTTGAACTAATTATACATTACTTTTACTCTTTCATTTAGCTTGTCAAGGTTAAATTGTGATTTTTAACTAATTATAGAACTTAGGAACTTATATGCAACTAATTATGACATGTTCCTTGAGGAGAAGAAATCCAAACACTTGTCTTAAGGCGATGAAATTAGGACTTGTGACTAATAATATTGAGCTTTAACTCTTTCATTTAACTAAATTTTGATTTGTAACTAATTATAGAAATGAGGAACTTATATGCAACTAATTAGGACATGTTCCTTGAGGGACAGGGGATGAAATTAGGACTTGTAACTAATTATAGTGAACTTTTACTCTTTCCTTTAACTTGTCAAGTTTAAATTATGTTTTCTAACTAATTATCAAAATTAGTAATTAATGTAACTAATTAAGAATTTAATCATATCTAGATATCACTTCCATAGAACAAAATTAACCACATATGTATAAATCAATTTCATCAAATATATACTAGAACATTATCCAATATCATCTAACATGTAAAAGAAATGTCTAGAGAATGAATATTTGTATACCAATCATTAAACATATATATGAACCTGAATATAAACACATGTGTCAAACATCATTCTTGAGTCTACAATATATGTATCAATCATTGAACAAATTAAAAAAATATGTATAACTTAGATCTTAGAACACAATATCAAATATAAATAGCATGCATTATACATCCAGGTATATATCTAGAATCTATGAATGTCTCTCTAGATTAAAGTCTAGATCAAATAATCTAAAAAAAAAAATACTATAGATCGCTAGGTGCAAGGCTATCATTGTGGCATCTCCTCATATCGTGGTATGAAGACAAACTATTAGTATGCTCACTAGGTTGTTTTGATCCCTATATATATTTAAGAGAAAGTTATATTAATGTACATAATCATATTAACTTAAATCTATTAAATATACAAATTGGATGAAATTTATATGTACATATGTTTGCATGTGTACAAGTGCCTAATTCAAAAAATTTAAAACTCACTTGTCAACTACTTACATCATCAAATGAGTCTTGGTGACATAGATGATCTGGCATCAAAGATGGAGTAAAAATATGCATGCCCACCTACATTACATACATATATGTGCAAAAAATAAAATTAACAAATGTATAATTACAAAGGCACAATATTCATATGTATGTAAAATATTATTTTCAAACATTAGAAATATTATCATGAACAAAAAAACTATAGATTTACACGTGTAAATGTTTGCATTTGATAATAATCAGAATTCGTAGCATTGATTGTGTCCACCAATATATTCAAATTTTGTTGGGGGCTCATCAAGCTCCATATATGATGAGCCAAGTGGATTGACTAGATGAGATAGCATAGAAGTAGAATCATAGTATGTTAACAAGTTCATGTATCTTGTGGTCAAGAAGTTGGAGTCAATATGATAAAGGCCCACATCTAAACTCTAACCATTTCCTACATTGGACGAAGGGTCTATACTAGTATGTATATGTCCCTCTACAAAAAAAAGAGTGGTTAGTAGGTGGATCATGATGTGTACTACCACCATGACCACTACCTGATCGATGAGAGGAATGTGGCTTAGGATGTCTTCCAATACTACCATGGACACAATGTTGAACATATGATATGGGTATTTCAAGATGATCTAATATGAATATATATGAATATAGTAGAACCTTGGTAAGACTATTCATAATATCCCATGCCAACACTCCGGTGAGATAAGGGGATGATTGCTGCACTATACAAGTCTCTCGAAGATGAAGCACCAGATGATGATCTAGAATACTAATGAGACAGAAAATACTATCCAACCTCGTCATCCAAAATAGATTTTAAAATTGTAGCAATCTCTCCAAATCCTTAAATCACCCCCACAATTGTGTTCTATGTATAGCCTCATTAGCTGAAATACCTAATATAGGGGAAATATTAGGTGCCCTCTCTTTCATAATCAACCTATGTGTCTATGGTGGACATTTTGATATCCTATCAGCTAGTCTAGCATGACCTTGTCCTAAATGTGATGGTAAATCTATGTAGTTCACCACCCTACCTAAGAGAACCTTGGCATAAAGTTGTTATGCAAAATAGAGTAGAATTTGGTCATTATTCGGATAATGACCATGAGAAAAAAATAAGCATGGGTATATTAGTGAAAAAATATGTGGATCTATATACTTAAGGGGAGAATACCTCTTCACAAACTTTTTTGGAACATAATGTGGGAAATATTCTTCTTTAGGACATCTTTGGGTAGTAAGCAATGTACCTACTATAGTGAAAGACATGAAGAGACCTCCTGTCTCTTACTATAAAGGAGAGCCTATACAATATGTATAGAATATGGAGTAACACCATGAATCACATATCTAATTAATGTAAGACTAATTAAGATGCTTTGGCATGTACTACTATATACACTAGAGCATGTGCTACTAGTCACTGATATAACTAAGAGGAGGGGGGTGAATAAGTTATCCAACTATTATCTCAATTATTCACTTTAAAAAATCTTAACCATATGAGTAATGTAAAATGAAACAACACCAAGATATAATCATACACAATTAACACCATATATGTTAACTAGGGAAACCCTTGATCACAAGGAAAACCCTGGTGGGAATGGTACCCACAAGATGATGGAGTAATATAAATATTCCTTGTTAGAGGATAAATCCTATTAGGAATTTGTTACAACATTTAGTACATATGAGTCCCTGTTGTGAGACTTTAAATCTCTATTAGGAGATTCTAACCCTGTTAGGAGTTCTGGAAGATAGTTGGACCCACTGCTCAAACAATTTCAAGGTTAAGATCAAAGAACCCACTATCCAAATAATCTCTATATTACTCTTCCTAGAATAATAGAATTGAAATGTACTTCATCCCTCTATCTTTTTCCTATCAACTAGACATTTTAGCTCATTTAAATCTTGTAACCCGATCTCATACTGCGCATCCAATGATGCCTTGGACTACTTACACTAATTTAGTAAGCATTTTGCTCCTTCTTGCACTACACACTGATAGTTCCCATTCCAATTGATCTTCTTCTTCAAGATATATAACAAATAAGGAAATCAACTTTCCTTTATACCATATCTTCATAACAATTCCTTGATTTGGTCTTGAGGAATTCCCAATTAATTAAAATAAGATAATTAATTAATTCACAATTACAATAGCATTGTCAACTCACAGTCTATAAAAAACTTCAAATGTGCAATATTATGTCTTGCACACATGATGATGTCACCACATGACTATCCTCTATCACTATGTGACTATGCATCTATCCATTATATCTCAGATGAAGGATAGTGATAGATCATCAAGACCATGTTTTTCAATACTTTGTGTTTGCATTTCTTCTAGTAAATCAAGTGTAACTTCCACACACCATTGACTCAGACTTATTCCTCTTAACCACATCATGAGGAAAACCTTAGGAACATGTCCTTTACTATGCATTACCTAAATTTCCTCAGTTTCTATGCATCATTATATCTTTTATTGGTATTCTTCTAGTCTTTCTAGAATTGTTTCTATGTTGGCATCAATGACAAATAAAATCATGAATGCAACATATCAACACTCTCCAATGCTTAGGGTACTCCCATAATGTAGTATTACAAAAATTCATACTAACAATACCCCTCTTTGGCATTGATGGAAACATAGATGAAAAACATCTAAGTTCTAAGAATACCAAACTATACTATGTTGTTGTTGTTGACATCTTTTCAAATCCTCTTCATCAATCTAAAGTCTGCTAGAATTGGCATCAATTGTTTATAGTCAAAATCTTACAAGACATTTCTTGTTGCATATATTTCCCATAGAGATATTCTTTTGTGCACTTACATTTCCTTCTACAAACTTACATTTTCTAATGTGCACTTACATGAATCTTTCCAAATCTCCTTAAAGAGATAACACTCTCCTATTGATATCTCAATAGGTACCTCTTTCATATTTTCTCTCTCAATTTTCTTAGGAGATGTTTTTCATGTACAAATTCTCTCCCCCATTGACATCAATGTCAAAGGTGTCAATATACTTCTTCAAACTCTTTAATCAGATTAGGTGTCCATACACACTATTTAATACAAACTAAAAAGATACTAGTAGTCCTCAATGACTCAGTACATACTAGATACTCCCCCATATAGGAAGCATCAACATTCAATCTAGTCTAATCATAGTGCTATGTATCACTAGACAGATGCACTCTCTACATAATCTACTCTGAAATAGGTAGGGGCATAAAATATAGCATAGCTCTTAGGTAATCAAAAGTATTATTAGGCAAAGGCTTTGTAAAGATATCAACAATTTGATCTTTAGTACTCACATAATACAACCTTATTTCCTTTTCAATTGCCTTCTCTCTAAAAACATGATACTTAATAGATATGTGCTTTGTCTTAGAATACAATACTGGATTCTTAGACATACTTACTATACTTGTGTTAAATCACAGTAAATGATATCAGGTTCTATAAACTCAACCCCAATATCCTTCCACATTTTTTTAATCCACATAACTTGATTAGAGTTATTTGTTGTTGCAACATACTCAACCTTAGTTGCACTCTGAGATATACATTCTTGGTTCTTTTTCAACCAAGAAACCAATCTTCCTCCAAGAAAGAATGCTCCAACTATGGCACTCTTTCTATTATCCATACTATCTGCCCAATCTACATCAGTATATGTGCACAAAGTAAAATCAACTAATCCATCATACCAAATTCCATAATTAGATGAACCCTTTAAATATCAAAATATTCTCTTTACTACTGCATAATGATACCTTTTAGGATCAGCTTGAAATCTTCCTACAATCCCAACTACATTTTCTATATCTGATCTGGTGGGAGTCAAGTATTGAAATCCTCCAATCATAGATCTATACTCATTCTACTCGTTTGTAGGTCTTTTATCTTTACTAGACAACTTATGACCAGTTATCATGGGTGTACCAATATGTTTACAACTTTCTAAACAAAGTCTTTTCAATAAGTCTTTTAGATACTTGGCTTGTAAAATAAAAATATCCCATCCACGCTCTGCACAATTTGAAATCCTAGGAAAAACTTCATTTCTCCTATCATGCTCATTTGAAATTCATTTTTCATCTCTTTAGCAAACTTATCACTTTCTTTATCATTTACTCCAAATATTATGTCATCCACAAATATTATAATGACAAAAATGTCATAATGAATTTTTTGTAAGTACAGATTACTATCTATTGTACCTTTAATAAATCTAATTTTAGATAAATATTTTTGTCCAACCTTGCATACTAAGTTCTAAGTGCTTTCTTTAGAGCATACAATGCTTTCTTCAATCCACATAAAAAATCATTTTCTTCTATCAGAGGGAATCCATCAAGTTTCTCAATGTAGACTTCTCCTTCAACTTCTCCATTTAGAGAAGCTGACTTTACATCCATCTGATAAACCTTAAAAAAATTTCTTGTTGCATAAGCTAAGAACATCCTTACTTCTTCGATTCTTGAAATAGGTGCATATGTTTCCTCATAATATATGCCTTCTAGATCTGAGTAACTTTTGCAAACAAGTGTGACCTTGTTTCTCACAATTTCTCGTTTCTCATTCATCTTATTTTTGAATACCCACTTGGTTCCTATAAAAATTTTGTCTTTAGGTCTAGGAAAAATTTCCCATGTCTCATTCTTCACAATTTGATCTAATTCTTCTTTCATTGCTTGCATCTAGTGATCATCCTTACATGACTCATCTATGCTCTTAGGTTCTACTTGATAAATTAGACATAATTCCTCACTCACTCTATTCCCTGTCATCACACCTTTATCCTTGCTCCCAATTATCTACACTAGAGGGTGATTCTTTGTCATGTTTCTACTGGAGGTAGAGTTGACAACTCTTATCTCTTCTCTAGGCTTAGGTCTTTTTTCTTCTCTATGCTCAATAGATAGATCATTTTGTAAGTTATTGTTAGTTTCTAAAAGAAAAAAAGCATTCTATCTAACAATTCCTGACTTATCCTCTTCTTCATCAGAATTATTGTCTACCATCTTCTCTTTAGTACTAAACTTTTCATCGATCTTTATATTTGTGCACTCAACTATTATCTTAGTTCTATAGTTGAAACATCTATATGATTTACTTTTCAATGAGTAACCAAGAAACATACCTTCATCACTTCTCAGATCAAACTTAACAATATCATCATTTCTCTTTATGTAACACTTACTTACAAATATTCTAAAATATTTGACTAATGCTGAATGAAAAAACCATAACTCATAGGGTGTCTTGCTCATACCATCACTCTTACTACTTTTTCTACTAACTTATTCCTTCTTTCAGCAATCCCATTCTATTCAGGCGTTCTTGGTGAAGATAACTATCTTTTGATTCCATTCTCTTCACACAATATGTTGAACTCTCTAGAGGTGAATTCTCCTCCTCTATCTAATCTCAAACATTTAATCTTGACTCTAGATTCATTTTCAGCTCTATTCTTAAATCTCTTAAATTTCTCAAAAGCTTTAGACTTATCTTTGGGAAATGCTACCCACATCATTCTAGTGAAATCATTAACAAAAATCATAAAGTACCTTTCACTATAGAGTCCTTTGGTTCTTGTAGGACCACTTAGATCTGTGTGAACAATCTTCGATTTCTTTGTAGTAGAGAACTTCTTGCTAGGAAAATACACTTTCCTCTTCTTAGCCAAAATACATTCCTTGTAGACAACATTAGTAGGCTTAATAATCTTAGGTAGATCTCTCACTGTGTATGTACTACTAACCTTCACAATATTATCAAAGTCTATATGAAAGAACCTCCTATGCCACAACCAGCTATAATCAATTTTTACAACCAAACATGCTATTTTAGTAGGAGTCAACATAAATACACTACCTCTGGATCTAGTTCCAATACTAATCATCTTACCATCTTTTCCTTTGATAATGCAAGTCTTCTCTATGATCTACAACATATATCCTTTGTCTACCAACTGTCCAACACTTACCAATTGTCAAAGTGCTAAGTGTTCCATTTATTGTCATGAGAGATGGATTCACATTGAATCGCTACACTTATGAAACATGGGTCATTGAGTTTGACTCAAAATCATAGAGTTAAACCATGATACCAATATAAAAAATTTGTTCATATCACTGGTCATGTGATGTGAACATCAACTATCTATTATCCAATGTGATTTCTTATCAACTTTGGTAACTAGGGATCTCTCTTCTCTAATTTCTCTATCAAGACCATCTTTCTTGATAACCACAAATCCTAAGTCATCATCACTTTCACTCTAATCTCTTTCATTAGATTCTTCATCCTAATTCACATATAAACAATTTCTATCTTTATCTCTTCTGGGCTTAAATTTTCTTTGAAACATTTTCTCTTTTCGGAAATTTAGATGCATAATGACCATATTCATCACAAGTCCAACACTTTAAAATTTTCTTAAGATATTTCTCTCTTATTACCAAAAGGGCTATTCCTTCTTCAATCATTTTATCTTCTCCAAATCTAATACTATTGGCAAAGTCTCCTCTTGCACTTGCACTTCTTGATAGATTAGGCTGAATGTTCAGAGCACTAAAAGTTGTCTCAACTTTGGCTAGTTCTTCATATTTTCTCAATTCTACTTGTATAGACTCAAAGCTTCCAAGTAATGTTTTCTTTGTGAAATCTTTGGTGTAGGGCATTACTAGCTGAATCATTTGAGCTATCCGCTTGAACAATGGTGTCAAACTTTTCAAAATCTTCCATATATAACCTCATCATCTTGTTTAGTTCAACCTAGAGACTGAATACCTGCAATAATTTATGATATTCTACTAACATAACTCCTTATAGATTCATCTTCCATCACATTGGCATTTTGAAATGCACAAATCCAATTTTTTAATCACATTCCTTTTGCATTCATCATCACCTTCAAAATAAAATTATAATGCTTTCATATTTCATGAAAAGTTTGAAATATATTTGCCTAATCATATTCATTCTATGGAAGAGTTGATTGTAGGGCCTCTCTAGCTCTCATGTTACACATGAATAGATCTCTTTCTCCCTCACTGCATTCCTCTAGCTTTGATTCTTTAATAATTACTTTCTTAGCTTTCATCAAAAGCCAATATCTTGGACCCAAGCATAGCAGACGAGTCTTCATCTTTTCCTTCAAACAATCATAGTTGGCCCCATTGAATCTTGGAGTATCTTTCCTAAACATTTTCATAATTGATCTCCCAAAGTTGTTAAGCCTTATCATCAAGGACTTGATTCTCTAATACAAATTGCTAGAATATATTGTCCACTGATATAACTGACTAGGGGAGGGAGGAGGGTGATGAATTAGTTATCCAACTATTATCTCAATTGTTCACATTAAACCATCTTAACCATATGAGTAATATAAAATGAAACCACTACAAGATACTCATACATAATTAACACTAGATATGTTAACTAGGGAAACCCTTGATCAAAGGGAAAACCCTAGTGGGAATGGTACCCACAAGATGATGTACTAATATAAATATTCCTTGTTAGAGGATAGAACCTATTAGGAGTCTTCTATAACATTTAATACATCTGAGTCCCTATTAGAAGACTTTGAATCCCTATTAGGAGTTGTGGATGGCAGTTGGACTCACTGCCCAAACATCTTCAAGGTTAACATCAATGAACCTACTATCCAAATGATCTATGCATTATTCCTTGTAAAATAATAGAATTGAAATGTAGTTCCTTCCTCTGCCTCTATCCTGTCAACCAGACTTTTATCCTTCAGATCTTGTACCCAGATCTCATACTATGCAACCAATAATCCCTTAGATCTCTTAAACATATTTATTAAGCATTCTACTCCTTCTCGCACTATGCACTAATACTTCACATTCCACTTAATCTTCTTCTTCAAGATATATTAAAAATAAGGAAAACAACTTTCCTTTATACCCTATCTTAATAATAATTCCTTGAGTTAGCCTTGAGTCTTTCCCAATTAATTAAAATATGATAATTAATTAATTCACAATTGCAATAGTACTGTCAGCTCACACTATATAAAAAAAATTCATAGGAGTGATACCACATCTTGCACACATGTTGATGTCACCACATGACTATCCTCTATCACTATGTGATTATGCATCATCTAAACCTTCCTCAATTTTTGTGCATCATAAGATCTCTAACTGCTATTCTTCCACTCTTTATAGAATTACTACTATGTTGACATCAATGAGAAATGTGGTCATTCATGCTACATATCAATACTCTACAATACTTAGGATACTCCCCCAATGTAGTATCATCAATATTAATGCTAATAGGATCTATATAGTTAAGATGAGAATACCCCTTCACAAACTTTTCTAGTACACATTGTGGAAAATATTCCCTCTTTAGGACATCCTTAGGTAGTAAGCCATGTACTTGTTGTAGTGAAAGTCATGAAGAGATCTCATATCTCTTATTGTCAAGGATAGCCTATATAGTATGTGCAAAATATGGAACACCACCATGAATCACATCTCTAATTAATCTAGGGCTATGTAAGATGCTCTAGCATGTACTACTATATACACAAGAGCATGCACTAGTAGCCAAAGATATTACACATGTCGAAACCTCTTCATACACATATGCATGTGTATATTTTGTCCACCCAAGCCATAAAAAGTTCCAATGAATATAAGTATTGTCTACTATAAAAATTTGTGAAATGTCCATGGAATGCTGGAATAATTTCTTAAAGGTGGAGAATTATTGCACAATAGATATTCATAGCATAGGAGAGACTTTCGTTTGAAAAAATTCTTTTCCAAACTAATAGCATGATTAATGAAATGTGGGTGTTTGCAAAGATTTTAAGAGTCCTGTTGAGCAATGTGAAGATTAATTCAACTCTACTTGTCCATCTACAGGTATTTAAGAAACCCTTGTAATTTTAGTTTTAATCGTTATATCTCTAGCTTATGAATAGGTAAAGCCTTCACATCACCATAGATCTCCTTGCCTCTTACAATCAAGATAAATCCTATTGGAGATTTTAACTAGAGTTGAGCTTTGAGCTCAAGTGATCTGAAAAGTGTGGGTCAGTATTTGAGCTGACATTCTACCAAATGAAAGACCATTGGGTAAAACTATAAAAGAAAAGGAGGGTCTTGTAGGCTAGGGTTTTGCTAGCTCCCATAGTGCTTAGTAATTATAATTCATTTTAGATAAAATGGAAATGTCAAACTTTTAAAACTATGGCTAGCAAAAATTATATTAATGTCACAAAAGTTCTCATAAAGGTCTGGTCAAAATTTCTACTCTACATAATGTGTAGAATTTAGAAACTCCATCATCAATATAATGGATCTTTAGATTTTTAAGGGTTGCATTACCACTATCAAATCCACTTACAAGAATATTTCATGAAAAAAAGAAAAATATCAGTAATTAAATAAAATGCAGTTGCGACAACTATAACCTACTATAAGCCCTGTATCTAGATTCTTGCATCTTAGAACTCTGAATTTGAATATAGATTATGTTCACTAAACTTAAATTTTTTGTTTATATAAAGATTGGAAAAACTAAATTTGGATGAAAAGTCTAATTGTTTAAGATTGAAAATAGGAACAACTTTAGTATCAATAAAATTTCAGTTTGGGTGGCAAATATAAGAGAAGGAAACTATATTGAGAAGATATGGGGGCCAAGACAAGTCAAAATGCATTCAACAGAAGTATGCTTGCTTAGCTTGATCAAGTATCGGTCTCTATTTAATATTTTACAAAATCCCTTCCACCAAGAAGTACATCCCTACTGCATTACCTAATTAACGGATAATGTTTTCCATGTGCTAGATCTTTTGCCTTTTTCCATTAGCATAATAGGGCTTCACGAAAAACTTCGTTAATGAACAAAGACTATCACTATCCAAACATAAATTATACAATTGGCAATAAACCTAGGAGCATTGTTGTTGATCCCTAAATAGAAGGACTAGGTTGACTATCAAGAGACAAAAACCTATTAAATCACCAATTAAACCTACCATTCTGAAAATATTTAACACTCTTAAATTCTATCATTCATGAGATCATGTCAATAGCATTATTTTGTTGAAGTTCTAGAGGTTGTTTCATAGAGGTTCCTGGCAAATAAATTTTTTGTTGGTTTTGTAAAATGAGCTTGCAGTACAATAGTAATTTTTTGAATATTCAATGATGTGTCATCATGGTGAACACTCCTTACATGGCCTTTGTGTATGCATCTTGATAATTATGCGACTTTGAATTCATGTCTTGTGATCATTTAGTAATTAATGTTTTAATGAGCTTGTGGTAATAGGCAATCTTATATACTATTGCAATAAATGATATTTAAATTTTAGATTCAAAGAAATATATAGTTGTTTCATCACTATCTTGGCATGTTTTCATATGGTTTTCTCCATTTCAAATGGCATCTTGGATGGGTTATATCTATAATGTCTTGAATAATTAATGATAGAGATTTTTTTTGTCTCTAATGATTTCTTTTGTAGTGGAGGTAGACATATATAGGAAATATCTTAATTGTTGTCAACCCATTTATGAAGCTTCCACATCTAAATGATGCTCACATGATGGAGCAGTATAGAGATGTCCCCTTTGGAGAATTGAGCCCCCATGTTTTTTCAATTGCTGATGCTTCATATTGGTAAACTTTTCAATCACTAAATGGCTTCAGATACCATGTTTTGTTGGTTTATTGTTGATGACAGAAAAGTTTACTTCTCTTTTTTCTCATTTGACATTGTCATTATAGGGTAATGATCAATGAACAATGTAGCTAATCAATATTGGTTAGTGGAGAATGTGGAGAAGGAAAAACAAAAACAACAAAACTCATAATATAGTACTTTGCCTATATTGATGGTCGATCTATGACAGATCATAAAATAGTTGAACAACAAGTACTAGAAGTAAGAATTTTTCCTGGAGTTTTTATGGATCCATGTTGAAGCATTTTTTCTTTGGATACCAACTAAACCTTTCTTGATAGGAGTTGAAGTTGACACATATATCTGATCTTCTAGTTCATTATATGTTGAGAGTTTATTTGGCGTCTCTATATTTATGTTGGTTTTTTATTTCTAAATTCAAATATACTTCTAGAGGCATTTGGAAATGCAAAAATAATTTGTTTGGCGTCTCTATATTTATGTTGGTTTTTTATTTCTCAAGTCAAATATGCTTCTAGAGGCATTTGGAAATGCAAAAATAATTTGAAATGATAACTCAAGGTGAATCAAGTTCATATACTAGTTTTGTCTTCATCTTCTTTGGCACCATGAATGGAACTATTTTCTCTTCATCTTCCTGAGCACCATGAAAGGAAATATTTTCTCTTTTATTATACCTATATTTTTCTTAAAGAAAATCATATATACAATCCCTACAATTGCATGCAATCCAAAGATTTCAATCCTTTTTTCTTTTGTTAATCACGCCCCATTGAGAATAAGTTATGTTCTTCTATTTTGTATTTTTTATATATAATTTTAACTCAACCTTTTAATGTCCATCCCATTTTATGAATACCTCCACATGACTTCAATTTATTTACTTGATCTTCCATGGTTTCATTCATTCACAATTATAGAACACTGTTATTTCATCAAAATATTTGTACTTTTTGGCCTTTTCACCAAACAAACTATATTATATATACCATTTTAAACCAAATTGTTAGATTTGGATGGTGGATTTGGTATCTGACTATCCTAGTTCAGTAAGGGCAAAGCTCTTATCATCTTTAGTTTTCTACTCAGCTGGTCAATTAATTCGTTTATCAATTGTTTTTCTATAATATGTTTTGAAAAGCTACAAATATAGATCGAGCTCAAACAAGTGGAAGTGCTATCTGATACTAATAGTTAGCCCATTATGAGAAATAGCTTCTTAAGAGCAACACTTAATAAATTACTAGTAGAATTCAGCCTTAGATGTGTTTTATTAACGTCCTTCCAAAAATTTCTCTGGGTTAAATGTATCTGGATATGAAAATTGTCAATCAATTATTTTTTGTAATTTTGTTTCTTCACCTAAAAAATAAAACAAATTTTAGAAAGTGAACACCTCAAAAGCTCATGTCTGTTATATATTATGTCTGACTATCCAACGTACTCAAACTTCTGCAATTCGCTAGAGGTCAGAATTTTACAAAATAAGAAGTAACAAAATCTTTGAATTTGCATTGCATATACCATCATTTACCAGTGGTATGTACTGTGCACTGTAGCTAAGTTGTATTATGTTTCCATCTATAATCTTTCAGGAGAATTTGAATAGTTTAAGTATTTCAATCTACATCAAGGGATTTCAAAACACTAGGGTAAATGATGTAGGCACATTCGAGGCTCAAGGCTATTGACTCGAGATGTGGATTTTGGTTGAGATTTACTTCTGGGGGTCATAACTTTTGACTCAGATGTGGGTTTTGGCTGAAATTTTACAAGTAGTTGCATTAGGAGTTATTTGAATTGCTAGTGGAGCTCACCTTCATAGGTCGCCATTTTGACATTTTTTCGAGAGCCTAAAAGCTCATCTTGACCTCCAAAATTGGCTTTTAGTGTTTTTTCTAGTTTTCTTAGAATTTTGTTTTTGTAATAAATCGAAAATCATATCTTTGATTTCATTGTTTAGTTGGCAATTCATCTTTCCTTAGTTGGAGGCTTTTTTGGGGGAAAATCAAGATACATAGGATGAGCTTTAAAAATTACCAAAAAGGGAAATTTCAATTTTCCCCAAAAATTTGCCAAATATAGTAATTTTTGAATTTGTAATAAGCAGGTGTTTTTTTTCATTGTAGAGATAGAGTAGAGTTGTAGAATTTTTAATGAAGAGTTATGGCATTCTAAAAAATTTTTTTGTGTGAAATTCTAAATTATTCTTTAATGGCATTGGGGTTACATCATTTGGTATCAGAGCAGTAAGATGGTTGGGAGAGGAAGAGGAAGAGGAAGAGGAAGAGGAGGTGTCATGCCAATGCAAAAATTGGAACTAGATATGAAAAGGGAGATTGAATGAATTAATGAGTGGTTAGATTATCAAGAAATACAAAGAGGAAATGATACTGATGAAGAGGGAGAAAATGAAAATGGGATACTAGGGGAAATGAGCTACGAAGATAGAGTTCTTAGGGCTTTAGAAGGAAGGAGTGAAGTAGTAAAATTGGATGTTTCAGACCATCCTGGTAGTCTTAAGCCAAAAGAACTAATAGACTGACTGAATGAGATGGTAAATTTTTTTGAATGGAAGCCCATGACAGAAGAAAAGAAGATGAAGTTTGTGTGTACAAAGCTAAAAGGACATGCAATGATATGGTGGGATCACCTCCAAAAGGAATGAGTTAGAAATGGCAAGGAGAAGATTAAGACATGGATCAAGATGGAGAAAAAGTTGAGAGGAAAATTCTTACCCATGGATTATTCACAAACCCTCTTTCATAGATTCCAGAATTTGAAGCAAAACTTGTCTTCAGTGCAAGACTATAAAATGAGTTCTACAAGCTATCCATGCACATAGAGCATCAAGAAAATATGAGCAATTGGCTGCTAGATATGTTAATGGCTTGAAATTATCTATTCAAGATGAACTGAGCATGCATCATGTTAACAGTATGGAGGAAGCCTACCAATTAGCTCTAAAGGCTGAAGAAAAGTAGAATAGGCAATATAACTAGAGGAATAGAGATGGTCGAAGGGGTACATCAACTCCATTTCGAAGAGGTTTTAATAATGGTTGGGGAGAGAGTTTTCAAGGCTTTGAAAAATTATAGATGCTAGGCAGGATCCTCTGAATCAAAAAAGAGGAAGGGGGTTTCAGCGAGGTTGAGGCTACAAAAGTGGAAGAGGCTGGGAAAACTAGAGAAGCCCTTTTACTTGTTTTAGGTGCAGAGAAGAAGGCCATAGGGTTTTTAAGTGTTCCAATTTCAACATGCAAGATAGAAATCAAGGAGGTCTGTCTAGAGTGAACCTAGTCTAGGCTGACAATGAATCTAAACAAGAAGTACCTCCAAATATGGGAAAAAGTCTTATGATGAGAAGGACAATGATTATTCCAGCCAAGGAGGATGTAGAGGATAAGGGCATTGATGATTCATGGCTCAGGACCAACATATTTCAGACATGGTGTACCTTAGGGGGAAAGGTATGTCAAGTAATTATTGATGGAGGTAGTTGTGAGAATATGGTTTCTAGAGAAATGGTAGATAAACTAAATCTCCAGTGTGAAAAGCACCCTTGTCCTTATCGGATTACATGGTTTAAAAAGGGAAGTGAAGTCATGGTAGATAAGAGATGCCTTGTTAAATTTTCCATAGGGAAGGTCTACAAGGATGAGCTATGGTGTGATGTGATTCCAATGGATACATGCCACGTCCTCTTGGGTCATCCTTGGCAGTATGATTGAAAGGTTGTTCATAATGGGGAAAAGAATACTTACACCTTCTGGAAGGATGGATCCAAGGTAGTCTTATTACCTCTAAAGGGTGATGGAAAAATTGAAAGTATGATGTCTGAAAAGGAACTTGTCAAGGAGATGAAAGTGATAGGGTGTTGTTATGCATTGGTAGTACAAAAGGGGAAAGATGAAGACTTGACTACACCACTAGAAGTAGCTATAGTGTTGGAAGAATATTAATATGTGATTCCAGAGGTGCTACATGATGGACTTCCCCAAAAATGAGATATCCAACATCGTATTGATCTTATTCTAGGAGCAAGTCTTCCCAATGAAGTAGCATATAGAATGAGTCCCACCTAGCAAGCATAACTAGACAAACAAGTGATTGAGCTCATATAAAAGGGTTTAGTACAAGAAAGCATGAGCCCCTATGTTGTCCTAGCATTATTAACTCCAAAGAAAGATGGAACATGGAGGATGTGCATAGACAGTCAAGCCATCAATATAATAACCATCAAGTATCATTTTCCTATCCCACATTTGGATGACATGCTGGATGTTCTTACTAGAGTGAAGTATTTCTCTAAGATTGATCTACGAAGTGGGTACCATCAGATCCACAGCTAAGAGGGGGATTAGTGAAAAATAGCTTTCAAAACTAGGGATGGTTTGTGTGAATGGAAGGTTATGCCTTTGGTTTATCCAACGCACCTAGTACTTTTATGAGACTCGTGAACACTGTGTTGCATCCTTACATTGGTAAGTTTGTAGTAGTTTATTTTGATGATATACTGATTTTTAGTAAGGGAAGGGAAGAACATTTGCAACACTTGAGGATAATATTGGGGGTATTAGGAGAGAAAAGCTCTATGCTAATTTAAAGAAGTGTAGGTTCATGCAAGAAAGCTTGGTTTTTCTAGGATTTATCATTTCTATAGATGGTGTCTACATGGATCTAGAGAAAGTTTGAGCCATTCTTGAATGGCCTAGTCCACGTAGTATCACTGAGGTAAGAAGTTTCCATGGCTTGGCTACTTTCTATAAAAAGGTTGTTTGTAATTTCAATAGCATTATAGCACCTGTGATAGATTGCACTAAGGGTTGAGAGTTCTCATGGGCCAAAGAGGCTAAAGAGAGTTTCCAATACCTAAAGAAGAAGGTCACTAGAGCTCTAGTACTAGCACTACCAGATTTTGACAAAGTGTTTGAAGTGGACTGTGATGCCTCACATGTGGCCATCGGTGCTATACTTAGCCAAGAAGGTAAACCCATTTCCTTTTTTAGTGAAAAATTGAATGATGTGTGGAAGAAATATTCTACATGTGATATAAATTTATATGCAATTGTGCCAGCTGAGGAACTGGAAGCATTATCTAGTATTCAAAGAATTTGTGTTGTTTATAGACCATATTGCTCTGAAATACTTGAACACACGAAAGAAATTGAACACTAGACATGCAAAGTGGGTCTGTTTCCTACAAGGGTATACCTTTGTTCTAAAGCATAAATTAGGTAAATAGAATCAAGTTGTAGATGCCTTAAGCAGGTGAGTTGTTCTTTTGAATATCATGGAAATAGAGGTGGTTGGATTTGATGCAATCAAAGACTTGTATGAATCCAATAGTGACTTTTGGGAAGTTGTTGATCAGTAGAAGAATCCAGTACTTGGACATGTAGACACTATTCAAGGTGATTATCTAATGCAAGATGGTTACTTATTCAAGGGAAAGTAGCTATGTGTTCCTATAGGCTCAATGCAAGAAAATATTATTCGAGAATTTCATAGTAGTGGTATGGTTGGGCATTTTAGGAAGGATAAAACAATAGCTTTGGTGGTAGATAAGTACTATTGGCCAAATATGAAGCAAGATATCACCAGGCTTGTGGAGAGGTGTCAATTTTTTCAAGTAGCCAAAGGGAACTCCTAGAATAGTGGATTATACATGCCATTACCAGTACCAGTTAGACAATGGATAGACTTGAGTATGGATTTTGTATTGGGATTTCCACATATACAATGAGATAATGACTCTATTTTTGTAGTTGTGGATAGATTCTCAGAAATGGTTCATTTCATTGCTTGTAAGAAAACTAGTGATGTTACTAGGGTGGTTGAGTTATTCTTTTCTAAGATAGTTAGATTGCATGGGGTTCCAAAAATAATCACCTTTGATCAAGATACCAAGTTCTTGAGTCATTTTTGGTGGATGTTATGGAAGAAAATAGGAAAAAAATTATAGTACAGTAGTGCTTACCATCCACAAATAGATGGAGAAATAGAAGTTTTCAATCATAATTTGGGTAATATATTGCGATGTATTGTTGGAAAGAAGCCCAAACAATGGGATTTCGCATTACCACAAGCAGAATTTTCTTATAACAGCTCAGTGAATAGGTCAACTAGTAAGTCACCATTTCAAGTTGTTTATGGACATAACCCTTAGGGTGTTCTTGATTTGGTGCAACTTCCTTAGGGAGATAGAGTCAGTGATGATGGAAAAGCCTTTACAAAGCAACTCCACTAGTTGCAAGAAAATGTAAGAAAAAAGTTGCAGGACAACAATGAGCAGTACAAAGCTTCTACAAATGCTACTCGAAGGTATCAAGTTTTTCATGTAGGGGATCTAGTGATGATTTACCTTAGAAAGGAAAGGTTTCCTACTAGGACTTATCATAAATTGAATATAAGAAAATTGGTCCCTGTAAGATTTTGAAGAAGATTAATGATAATGTATATGAGGTAGAGCTCTGAAGTGTTCTTGATATATCTCCTATGTTTAATATTTCATATTTGTATACTTTCCATGGTGATGATACCTCTATTGAAAAAGAGGATGAGGTAGACTGGACACACACCATACCCATCAAAAAGAGAGAAAAGGTTGCACAGATTCTAGAGAAGAAGACTATTCAGACTCATCAAGGTGACTACAGTAGATATCTTGTGCATTGAGAAGGGTTGGCACTGACAAATAGCACTTGGATTATAGAATGGGAGTTGCAAAAGCTGGATGAGCCTAAAAGGAAGTAGTTTGAGGACTAGAACTCATAGGAGTTTTGTTCTTTTCAAGTGGTAGAGAATGATATAGGGGCATCCGAGGGTCAAGGCTATTGACTCAGATGTGGGTTTTGGTTGAGATTTACTTCCACGGGTCATTACTTTTGACTTGGATGTGGGTTTTGGCTGAAATTTTATAGATAGTTTCATGAGAAGGAGTTATTTGGATTGCCAATGGAGACCATCTTGATAGGTGGCCATTTTGAAATTTTTTTGGGAGCCTAAAAACTCATCTTGACCTTTGAAGTTGTCTTTTAGTGTTTTTTCCAATTTTAGTTGGCAATTCATCTTGCCTTAGTTGGGGGCTTTTTCTAGGAAAAATCAAGATTCATAGGATGAGTTTTTAAAATGACCAAAAATGGAATTTTTTGTTTTTACTAAAAATCTACCAAATATGGTAATTTTTAGATTTCTAATAAGTAGGTGTTTGTTTTCATTATAGAGGCAGAGTAGAGTTGTAGAATTTTTAATGAAGAGTTATGGCATTCTAAAACATTTGTTTTGTGTCAAATTCTAAATTATTCTTTAATTACATTGGGTTTACATCAGTAAAAGTATAAAGTTGTGTCACCTTTCAGGCTAACTTATTAGAACAACCAAATTTGAGTATTTCTATCTAAAAAATATTTTTTTTCAAACATATCATCTTGATAAAATTATTCTAACTAAGTTATATATGGTCTCACACTTTTCCAATTCGAAATGTCTATTAAATGCATGTTTTATACTAGTTAGTATCCAATTACTAAAAAAATACAGTTATTTCAAAAAATTGACATTTCAATAAATCTTACTATTTATTATGATATTTTTTTAATAACACATATACACCATTTTATATAGGTCAAAGTCAAGAATATTCTCATATTGAGTTCATAGTGTTTTAATTATATATAGTATATTATAATTAAAAAATTCTACAAGTACATATTTTAACACTCGAGAAGATGTCAATTTTGATAAAGAAAAAAATATTAAATAATATCAAAAAATTAAAAATTATATGACGTTCTAGAGGAGAGTCATCTTCTAGAATCTATAATTTTTCATTTGGTTAGAATATATTTATTTTGAAAAATGTGGTGGGAGATTAAAACTATTGATTTGAATAAATTAAAATTTGAATCATTATAAAAGAGAAAATATAGCTCTAAAACCCATTTTTATTTTTTATTTTTATAGCTAGATATATTACTGATAACATAATATAAGATAAAAGGGAAATAAGTTTATTTCCATATAGTTTTGTAGTAGGAACTATACTCCTAATTTCCAGTATTTTTCAGTAACTTCAATTTATCTTTAAAAAATAGGAAAATATATAATTCTTATTCCAAATAATTATTAAAGTTAATAATCCTCAAATTCATCCATTTATACACATTTTATTAGTTTACTTCTTTTAAAAATTCTAAATAATAATACAAGTTTTATGTCATTGAATGCAAACAACTACACTTTTCTTAGCCTTTTCCTTTGTAAAAGGGTGACACAGGTTTGTGCTTTTACCCACTAGTCATTGTTTGTAAGGTTTTTTTCTCATCACACATTAGCTTACTAAATAAAAATGTAACAATTTAGAACTTATTAGGATCCATTGAAGTTGAATGTTCATAAAAAATGACCTTCCCTATTTTAGTTTTCAACTATACACAACATATGGCATGAGGATCAATATAATATATTCCTCGAAATTCTTTTTATTCTCATAGATTCCTATTGATTGTTGGTATTTTTGTTTCATAAGCACTTTCTTTTGATAATAAACTTTATTTTCACTGGATTTAATCTTTCACATGGGCTTTTGTTTGTATATACATTTGATGATTGGCAAACTTCACTCCCCTTTTTCTTTTAGTTTTGTGAGGCTTATCTTCTCCTCTAGTAGAATTTGGTTACTTTATGATTATGTGACACTTGGATATAATCATTGGAAATTGGGAGGAATTACACATAGATAAAAAAAAATGTAAGACATTTTTTATTGATTATGAGTCATTATAAATTAAGACATTCATTATCTTTGGTAGTTGATATTGTGAATTCTTCTTATAAGGTAGACATATCTCTTCCTTCAACTCTATCTTGCTTTCACCTAGTTCAAATCATTTTGAGTTAAATGACCATAGCTATGTCTTGGACCACTTGTCATCAACAAGAACCATCTAGTCCATTTTTCTCATTTATTCTCTATTGTGAGCACTTGTTGCTTTAAAAAGAATATTAAATCTTTTTACTGACAAGTATTTTTTGTTAATCAATTTTTTTGTTGAATAGGAAGTAGTTGAATATGATGGAGCTTCCCTAGAGGATTGGTCCTTTACATTTTTTGAAGGAATCAATAGGTACCTCAATTCTATGTTTAAGGATAGAATAGTAACTGAACTTGGTTGTGAGAATGGATGGATATCCATTGCATTAGCTTAAAAGTGATCCCCTTAGAAGAAAAGCTCTTATTAAATGCTCATTTCTGCCAATTTGATTATTGCAGCATTGGAGATATCTAATTTACCTTTACTTTAATTGGAAAACCCTAATTTAATTCAAATTGTTGATCCTTCCTATGTTAAATGCTTCTCTTATCTTATTGCTTAGGCTGCAAGTAAATTCTAACATCAAATTGGGATTTTTTAGTATAGGAGATTATTGTGTTGCACAAAAATTATGTATATTGTGTGTATAATAATGTGCACTCATACACCTATGCATGTCTAATATATTTGTAATTGATTCATTTATTCCTTTTATAGGTTTATGGCCTTGATATTACTCCTAGAGCTATCAAAATTTCCTTGATAAACTTGTATCTAAACTCCTTAGATGAGAATGGGTTCCCAATTTATGATGATGAGGGGAAGATTCTACTTCAAAGGGTAGAATTCCATTAATTAAATCTCTTATCTTACAATAGAGAACACAAGATCATGGTTGATCATATTGTGGCCTGCATTCCATAGGTGCCTAGATCATATTCTACAATATTTGTTTTCTTCATGATTGGTTCAACTAATTTCAAAGGAGCAAGATTGACTCCCTATTGTTAAAAGAGTTTGGATCATTGCAATTTTTTTTAATAAAGCTACTGAAATGATTAGGATAGTATTTCTTGATGGTTTTCAATTTCTACTTGATTGTAATATTATGATTCAAATCATTTATATGTAGATACTCAATCTGAATCCTGAAGCCATGTCAAAATTAATCACAAAAAATGCCAGTGAGGAATTTTTGTATTCACTTAGCAATTACTGTGCACTTCAAGTAAAGATGATGATTTTATGATTTCATATCTCTCTTTGTGATTCATGAGATTTATTATCTTAGTGTTATCTCTTGTTTGGTGATGTGAGGAATATAAATTTTGGAAAAATTATGGATCACAAATAAATCTTGTTCTCATTACATTCTAATTGGAGGTAGTTCTACTATAGAAATAATTTTAAATGATTGACTTAGCTTTTACAATGAATTTCTATTTTTTGTACTTATCTAGGTATCTAACATCCGAGTACTATCATCTAGATATAAGCACATGTAATATTTGTTGTTTCTTTCCAATAATGGAATATTTTTATCCTAATCACCAATGGATAGTCTATAAGGAATTCACCTGTTTCTTTAGCATAACCAGTTCATCATTTTTCTTCTATTCTACTCAATTTTTTGTGGTTTTCTTTACCAATATAGTTTGTAGTTAAATAGCCCCACCTATCTCATCTCATCACTTAATGAGAACAGAATACTTGTCCTGGTCCAAGGTTGATGAGATCACCATATTTGTACTGTAATTCTAAAAAATTGAAAGGTCCCTAGCCACAAAGAGACTAAGGCTCAGATAAGTTGCTATATATTACACATTAGTGGGCTTTCCTGAAGAATTTTTTCAAGGACTTATCTAATCTCTTTATCCACATGATTTCAAAAGATCTTATAATTTTTCTATTTATAGGTATGGTTGAGAGCAATTTTGTAAGGTATAGACTACCTTATTTTCATGTAAAGGTCCAATAGGCCACCTCGTTATTTCAAAAAGCTGCCATAGGTTTATTAATCATGTGGCATTTCCACATGTATTTTATTTCTTTATTTAATCACTCTATATTTGCATACACATTATCCTCTCTTACAATTTTCCTTCCATTCAAAACTTGATAAAAATATATGTACATGCATAATCAATTATGAACACCATAGCTATAGTTGCAATAATTCTGTGTTCTATTTCTTTTTTTATGCCATTGTTGAACATCATTTTCTATAATAACTTCTTGACTATGGCCTTTGGATTATATCCTCTCAAGGGTATACAACTCTAGCTTTTACTAGAGCTATCACCCTTTTGTCTATTTTGTTCAAGGCACTAGATCAAGTTTCAAAAATAGCAAACTTAGTTCTTGAATGGTAATGCATATATAGGATTTCCTCAAGTCTCAAAAAGAAACTCTTAGAAACAAGTAAGTCCATAGACATTGTGACACTCTATATATACATCATGACACTCTATATAGACATTGTGACACTCTATATATACATCATGACACTCTATATAGACATTGTGACACTCTATAAATGGATTTGGGATGATAGATAATGTGTTTATTGTTGAATCTGAATTCCTATAGTCATCTAAACATTCCTCCCTAGTAATGATTACCTCCTTGTGATCCGCTCCCTTTGTTGTTTATGAAAGTGTCTCCAAATGAATTTTCATGATTCTTCCTCTTCATGTCCTTAGTAAGAAGGATTTAAACATCATTAAATCTTAATACACTTTCTTTCTTGCCAACTTGCTATAGCCATAAGTATGAATCCTTGTAATTATTTTGTACTTTAGGTAGACAGGCAGGTAGGTAAAACAATTGAAGAACTTCAACACTTCTCCTATATCCTCATTGGTCATAATATGACCAATTTTTTTAATAGGAAATGGGCTGAAGTCTTGTTTATTCATTATTTTATTACTTGTTGAAATTAATTATTATTATGTGTTAAGTTCAAGGAGACTTGAACCCAAGATTCTTATATAAGAGGCTAACTATTTACTATTGGTGGATGTTATCTAGATCAAACAAATTTAAGATATATACACCTTATTTCTAGACTACTTCAAATAATGGACATAAATTTATATAAACAATTATATCTATTATGTTGATTTTAGTAATATCAATAATGCTCTTAGAATAACATAATCAAATTTAGGATGGCAAGAAGTTTGATATGTTTCTAATTCATCTCTTTATAGATTGCATGAGTTGCAAATGCAATATTTAATTTTGTAAGATAGATTTTGGATATGTTTGTGAACCAATCCTATATGGATTGGATGAGTGTAATTTTTGATCCAAATAGTAATCTTGATATGATGGCTGATCTAAAGAGAAGTCTGTTATAACTTGAGAATGTATGAATGGGTAAATGAATTATTGATGCAATTGCTATTTATAGAAATCTCTTTAAGAATCTACAAATATGATCATCACCATCCCTGATTATTGTCCATCTTGTTTATGTGATGATCTTATTATGACAATGTTGACCAAGTCGAGATTAGAAACCTTATTCAACACGCTTTCACTTATTTTTTTCGCTTCAGCTTCTACATCGACACTCACATAGGGAATAGGAGCCCACAAAAAAGATGAAGATTGTTGTTATATGGTGTAAGTTAATTAGTGATGAAGTAGACAATGAAGAAGTGCCCCCTCCATAGCCCTTACAACCATAATGTCAACCTCGTGGAGATTAGAAACCTTATATTAATTGGTCGCATTGACCCCAAAATGTTCAGTTGCATCTGCATCACTCACATGATTAATGGTGCCCTACTCATAAATGTCCATTTGTTCCATGTTGTATCAAATAATTGTTTCTTATCCAAGCCATTTAATTTGAAACCTTTTAAATCTTTGCAAAGATAAAGTTCAAGGAAGAGAATTTTTCTTCTCAAATGTGTCCTCTGATTGTAAAGAGTCGATTCCATTATCTGCTAAACTATATTTGTCTTGTTTGTTGAATAGATAATGGAATGGATGATTTACAATTAGAGGACACCTTTAAGAAGAAAAGTTTTCCTACTCCAACTTTATCTTTGTAGAGATTTAAAAGGTTGAAAATTAAATGGCTTAGATAAGAAATAATTACTTGATACAACATTAAAAAAAAAAATCAACCAAACATTGGTGTAGATTTTGACCAATTCTTGATAGTTTTCTACCAGGAATTGGTTGAAATTTATACCAATTATAAAATTAAAAAAAAACCAAACATTGGTGGAAATTTTGACCAATTTCTGATAGTTTTCTATCCATAATTGGTCAAAATTTCCACCAATTATTAAAAAAATTGACCAAACATTGGTGGAAATTTTGACCAATTCTTGATAGCTTTCTACCAAGAATTGGTCGAAATTTCCACCAATTCTAAAAAAAATTGACCAAACATTGGTGGAAATTTTGACCATCAATGACAAATCAAAGCTACCAAAAATTAAAAATTTTCAATGTGTGTATTGGTCAAAATTTCAGCATTAAAAATTCCCACAAATTGCTTTGTTGAAATTTTGACCAAAATTCATCAAAAAATGAGTTAAAATTTACTATTAACACTCATATATATATGATAAGATGTCTTATATTTATACCAATCCAAATAATTACCTTCTAGAGTCAACTACAATACCATATTCAATAATCTCCATGAAGTCAGGTCAATATTGATACTCTACTTTTGAATATCACTCAGGTGATATACTGATACTTGGCAACATAGTGAACTTGGAAAACTTTGGCACTTGGTTGACACTAGTGATCGATCCACATTGATCACTCAAGAGTGGGTGTGAACTCGAGTAACATAGATGACTCGACCAATACTATATAACTTGGTTGAAACTATAGAGCTTGGTTGATAGTATAGCTTGGTCAATACTGCTTTATCTCTAGTTGATTAACATGGCTAGCTCAATTGACACTATCTTTTTGATCTTCTTGGTTAATACTTACTTTTTGCTTGGTTTATACTATGCAGGTTGGTAACACTATACCTAACAAAATGATTAAGTGTTTTGGCACTAATTAGCAAATGGTTTGGCCATAAGGCCACCAATTTCCCCCTTTGACATTAGTGACAAAATAGCTTATCATACCAAAAATTTTGAATAATAAAAAAGATAAATCAAAACCCCCCCTATCATTGTACTTGAGTCAGTAGCTCAGTTTTGATTGTTGTGTTTATACTCAAATAACATCGACTCTATTTTTTAATTTTCAAAATTATTTTTGTAGCTTTTTTGTACATAAACTCCTTCTTCTACTCCTCATACGTTGTATAACCTTATTTCCCACTTATAGATATATTTCCCCCTTTTTTGAAACGAATGTGAAAAAATGCATATTTACAAGGTAACACCAAAATGTGAGATGAAATCACTATGTAACTTCAAAACTAAAGACATGGTTTTGTTCCAATTTTCTTGCAAAAGTTTAGGATTATGGAAAGACATTTGAACTTCAACTAATAACTCCATCATATGATCAATAATAGAAAATTTGTTGTCATGGATTAATGTCTTTACCTGAACAATGTGTTTCTACATTACATCCATGTATGGAATTATCATGCTCTATATTTATACTAGTGTAGCCTTAATTCTTGCTTCTTCTCTTAATAACTTTTCTTGCTAGTCTATCAAATTTATAATCTTTATGAAATGTGTTGAGCTAGTGCTAGTATCAAGTGACAACTAGTTTGCACTTGCCTTTAGATTAGTATCAATCTTTGACAACTTATCCTTGATTTCATTGGTAAATTTTGTAGTATCACTTAATTTTACAAATAAGGAAACACCATTATTTACAATGCTCTTAAAAGTAACAAGAATATTGGACACTTCCAATTGATCAATGTCAATCTTTTGTGCAACCTTTTCGAAAACCTTATTATCAAATTTTCTTTCTGCCCTTTGTAGTAGTTTTTCTTGTCCATTCAAATCTTCATTGAACATGTGAACTATGAGGCCACACCCTGACCCGTCATAGCATAGACTTTTTATTTCATTTTTATATTCAAGACCTTGATATTTTTTTGCGAACCATTTGAGACTTAGATATACAATGTGTTGTTTTATTTATTGATTTGGATACTATAGTAGTAGTAGTTTACATTATGATATACACTAGGAACCTATTATTGTGTATGAGATGATCAAACACTTATGGATGCAGTCTTATGACATGGTACTATTAGAATTTGACGTGATGTGAAATGTTAATTTGATTATGATGATTTATGATTTGTAGATAAATGTTAATTTGATTATGATGCTTTACGAGAATAATAATTATGATATGTAGATAAATGTAATTTGATAATGATGACTTATGATATGCGGATTTTGATATATTAACATTTTGAATAGAATAAATGAAATGACTAGGAAAGGGAAATTTATTTGAATTATGTTAATATGGATTTTGTAAAATTTGAATTATGCATTTATGATATATATGTTTACATGACCCCCACCCCACTTTGACTACTAATGCTTGAGTTTAATGTGAAGGAAGTGGAACCATGGAAATTCTTGGGGGAAACAAGTTCCAAACATATGTTAACATAGTTAACCAAGGCAAATCTTTGGAATATTCAAAAGCCTCATTGTAAAAGTATTTTGCTTCGTAATGTAAAATTGTTTGTATGAGGAAATGGTTAATCATAATTTAGATGCATTAAGGACATGTCATGGTGAAGTGTAATGTATTTTAATGTGTCACTTGACACTTGTATTTTTCTATGAGTCGATGACATGTCACCTAAAGTGTTGGTCACAGGGTCACTTAATCTTAGTCCTTTCCTTTTCTTCCAATTATTGTTTAAGTACACCAACTTGGGAGAGAGTGTTAGGATGGGTCACCATCATGTTGTTGTTTGAATTCAAACTTGTTAGGGTTTTTAGAGGGCCTAAATGGGATCCTAAAGTGTCATTTTATTGAAAATAAGCCACCCTAATGGTAGTATAACATGTTAGGGGCCTAAATTCAATTATTTTAGTGATTAACTAACTTAGGGGACCCCTTGAAAAAAGCCCTCTTGAACCAAGACGAAATTTTGAGTTTCCCCATGAGAGTACCCTCACCATCCCACTTGGTCAACTTTCTTATTTTGAATGGGCAACAATGTAAGAAAGTGGAGGTTTGATGTTCCTACTAAAAAAGGGTTAGTAGAGAGTCTTTTTATGAGAGGGGTGATAAATTAGTGGGTTGTTCACCCACTCTCTATGTTTAGATATAAGTAGGTTTTGGAATGAGATTAAGGGAGCTCTACTGCAACTATCATTACCCTAGCTTGGACCAAGTTTGGTGTTTTCAAACTATGTTTCATTTTCTTTTCTTCTTTCCTTAAGTATGGCAAAATAAATCTGCAAGTATGGAGGATTTTAAATGGAACATGCATTCTATTGTGAATCTTGATTTTTGGATTTGGTATTGTGTTATGAAAATGTGAATGTGCTTTTTGTTCTTGAAGATTTTCTTTGGGTTTTGTTTTATCCTTGGTTTTCTTATTTGAATGTGAATGTTGAATGTTTTCATTAGTGTGAAGGCCTCTAACACCCTTGGGAGGGAAGAGAAGCCTTGGTTGAAGGGCTTAGTTGGGATCAACATTGCAGTTGAGAAAGTTACCTCATGATGAGAGATGTGTTTTATGTCATGGAGTATGGGCTCCATTGAAGTCATGTACCTTTGATATTTTGGGGAGATATAAGGGATTTTGTGTGAATAAGGATGAGATTTTTATGATGGCCTTTACAGGCAAAAATTGTAATGGCAAAAATATGTTTATGTTTGGTTATGGAATCTCCTCCTTGAAGAGTCTAGCTTCACCCAATGTGAGATGATTCAAATGGTGAAGCATTGCGCAAGAAATGGGAGGGAGTTGTTTTGTGTTTTGTGTAGTATTCATGCATTGGTAAGTGATGTATGTGTGTAACTTGTTTGGTTCTTGTTTCCCCTACTCGGTGGGTGGCTTCATAGAAGCCTAGGTTTGGAGGTGACCCTCCATGGGTCCTTGTGTGTGTGTGTGTGTGTGTGTGTGTGTGTGTGTGTGTGTGTGTGTTATGTGCAGGTTTGGAGAAGATGCACCCTTTGAAGGTATTAGGGTTTCACCCATGTTATGTGGAAAAGATCCAAGTGTGCAAACATAGATCAATGTCTATGACATCTTAAGGGGATTTTGATTTTGAAAGTCTCTACTTTTATTTCATTTTGATGTAAGGAGATTGTATCATTGTTTATCATTTGAAATTGTGGAAGAAAGGATTAAGAAGTTGTGTGTGTGTGTGTGTGTGTGTGTGTGTGTCTATATAAATAAATAAATAAATATATATATATATATATATATATATATATATATATATATATATATATATATATATATATATATATATATATATATATATATATATATATATATATATATATATATATGTATGTATGTATGTATGTATGTATGTATATGTATGTTTTACTTGAAAGGAAATAGTCATTCAAAAAAGTTGTATATATATGTTTTACTTGTAAGGAAAGCTTCCATATTAAATTTGATGTGTTATGAAAGAAAATTTGTATGAGATCCTGCCCCTTGGGTTATTGTAGATGATTGGTAGACATATATTTCATGAATCATATGTGGAAGTATATTATCAGTAGAGTTGGTCAAATTCAAAATATATATGTTGCACTGAAAGGTTGTTTGATATGCATTTCATAGCTTCGAAGAAAATCATCATGTTTGATAATTCATTGTATATGTATAATTAATTTATTCATTTGTTTTTTTCAAAGTTCAAATAAATTTGCTAAGTAGACAATACTATCCTATCAACAAATATATTTACTTCGAATTTGAGGATGGAATAGACAAAGACAAAAAAAAATGGCTTAAGAAAAGTAAACAAGTAGATCAAATCTAAGATAGACTTGATGTAGGTCCACATTTTCCTCTCGGGAAAATGTATGAGGATTGGCAAAAAAAAAACCTTTCCCTATTATAGTCTCTTAAAATATTCAAGAGAATATTCCTAGAAAAAAATAGAAATAATATAAAAATGATGTCCTTAAGCTAATATCCTCATGCATAGATCATGTGACCCTAAGGTCATCATCTCTTGAAAACAACTATATATATATATATATATATATATATATATATGTATGTATGTATGTATGTATGTATGTATGTATGTATGTATGTATGTATGTATGTATATTTTTAATCTAACTGAAATTATATCACATTTTAAAAAAAAAAAAGATAATAAGCTAACTCTAGACACTTAATGATTACAATTAGAAAGTACTAAGTAGAAAATCCCTCAAAGTGTAAACTACTAAATATAAATCCAAAACATTATGACCAAACCAAAATGCAAAAATATTTGCAAGAAAATTTCAAATCTTGCTAGATCCCATACGTACCTTTTTGGGCAGCAAGACCAATGTAATATTCAAAATGGAAAACAGGATGTTGACTAGGTGACCTTACCTTGTAGGAAGTAAAAAGTGCAATGATGGTACCCCTTTCTTGGCTTAAGTGTTACCTCACTCCCTAGGCACCTAGCATGGAGATATACCTTGCAAATTTTATGGCAAAACATAATTCCTCATTCCCCACCATGCCTAGAAAGTAGAACCATGCGTTTGGAAGAGGGGAGAGGTGGTTGGGCATGGGGAAGTGGTCCATGTCAGACTTCCACCTAGGGATTATGATGGACAAGACCCTTCTGTACGCCTCTAGGAGTATTATGGGGAGAAAAAAATTATGTTAATGGAAAAAGTAATTAGTGGCACGTGACCTTATGTCCTAGAATATTTAAATTTTAAGGAGCAAAATGTACATATAAAGTATAAGTCGGGTTGGGGCATGGGATGTTTAAGTTGGAGGTTAAAAGGTTATGTAGCAGTAACCTCAGGGTTGAGATAAAGTAAAACATGGGAATTGTTAGTAATGATTTAGGGAGTCTAATTTATGTTAGAAGATAACTAAAAATTATTAATAATGAAGTATGTTATATAAAATAAATAAATAAATGGGAATACATTTTAATAAATACAAGCACTAGGATTTATTTAATAGATTAATTAAGTAGCCATGTTATAGGGTAAGTTGCCTTATAGTAAAAGATTTTGGATTGTAGGATTCATATAGCAAATCTAAGGTATCTAATTTATATATATACTTATGTTAAGGACATTTAATAAGTTATTATCGGGCTTTGTAAATTGATTAATAGTTAATAAAATATAATAAATAGTTTTATGGAATTAAATAAGTGAAAAATATTATTTAATTTATGATTGATTTAAATCACTTAATTAGTATTGGAACAATACATACTAATTATTAAGTGAACATAGCTCATGGTGTTACCCTATGGATGTTGCATTATAAGATGGTGATCAATTTGAAAATTAATTATGGGTTACCATATTGTTTAATAGAATAGTATTTGAAAGTGGTGTCGATATTATAGAAAATGAGAGGCTTTATGTGAAATTCTTCAATAACATTTTTACTAGACATATGCCATAACACATAGAAAATAAACCTTGATACATGTTGATATCAAGTGAACTTATTCAAATAACCTTATGTTACAAATAAGGAATCAAAAGTTAGGGAAGTGAATATAGGAAACCCAATGAAAACAAATTATCACAAACTTTATACCATGTAATATTATAATATGCTCAATGATCTAACAATGACCCTAATTTAAGTGCATAAAATATGTGAATTACATCTTCTATAGGTGTACCCTTTTTGCAACCCATGCAAGGTTCAAGTTCATACTGAGTTGAATGTAGTGACAAGACAACTAGTAAACCCTAATTCATACTATTATACAAATTGAACTAAATATCAAATAAATAATCAATATTTACTCTTTATTGATCAAACAAATAATTAATAATACCTCATTAGTAATGTATCACAATGATTGAATTTGTGACCCTATAACATCCCCGAGTGGACATGAATTGATATTTGAAAATACTCAGTTTGATAGAATGTTTATAACTAGTAAAGATCTATTCATATTTGCTTAGTAAAACTTTCAAAAAAAAAAATTGTTGAATTGTACCTTGCTAGATTTAGGGCATGACATTCTAGTATCAAAGCTAGGTTACAACACTATAGCCTAACCCATTATGCTTAACTCGTTAAAATTGGAACTTTTGTGTAGGATGCCTACCATTACCTGTAATGGTTGTCGAAGGGCTAGAGGCCCTAGAGGTACATAAGTGGCATCAGGAGGGGTTGGATAGGGAATTGGTGGGCCTCCACCTAAACAATCCCAAGATCGTAATCAACTCTCTCCAACCATTCAAAATCTTATTGGAGTAGTATAGGATTGAATGCCACCTATGACTTCACAACTTGAACAATAAGGGGTAGGGGAACATAGAGTAGGTAATAGGGAAAGAAGTAGGAACCCCCCACCTAGAGTTGCAGAGGGACAAGATGACTAGGAAGAGGCCTTAGTTTATTAGGTTGACCCACCACAAATTTTGGAGCCTCCAATAGTATTTAGAGCACCCAAGGATATATGGAACAAAATTATGGATTTGATTTGACTCAAACCACCACTTTTCACTGGAACCACATATGGTACATAGGCAAAGGCATGGTTACAAAGTTTAGAGAGGTGTTTCGGATTGCAACCTTATGATAGCAATCTAAAGGCCCAACTTGCCATTCACTTACTTTGAGACGAAGGTTCCAATTGGTGGAAGTAAGAGGAGACCATAGGTAGGTTTAGAATAGACACACATACCTAGGAGGTATTTGTAGCCAGGTTCAAAGATAGGTATCTTTCAGAGAATTTTAGATAGAGTCGTATTGAGGAGATCCATGATTTTCAACAAAGGGGTCTTACTATAGCATAGTATGAGAGAAAATTTTTAGAGCTTCTTCCTTATGTCAAATATATGAAGGATGAGAAGCTTTAGATCTACTAATTCACCAAGGGTCTTAACTTGTGACTTCAAAATTTAGTATGCCTAGCTTTCCAAGCACTTTTAGGGAGGCAGTTGAGACAACATTTGGTTGCAAAAGGTCTTTGTAACAAACAAGAATCTCGAGATTGGTCTCACAAGTAGAATTATTCCCAATAGTCAGGACAACATAAACCCTCATGGAATGGTAATCAAGGCTAGTCAGCAGGGTCCTCTAAGGGCCTATAGGTACAATAAAAGTCACAATAGGATAAAGGGCAGAAGTTAGCACAGGGATATCAGCGCTCTAAGCACAAGCAGTGGTAGTCCCAGGGGTTTTGAGGAGATCAGAGACCACAAGCTCCATATGTACAACTAGCTAGGACTCAAGAGTGCTCATGTGGTGGGTATAGCAGATCCTATAGGATAGGTGGCAAGCAGTAGCAGTTTAGGCCACAAGGAGTTTAGGTTCAAACTCATGGACCATGTTATGCTTGCAATGGTATGGGACATATAGCTAGAGAGTTCCCTCAAGGACCAGTAGCTAGTAATCAGCTAGGAGTCACTTTAGAGCCCACGATAGGAGACATGGGTAGATCCCAAAGGGTATTTGTAGTTGTTGATAACCACTAGGCCGAGCATCATGTATAGTCATTGAGGCTATAGGTATAATCAAGGGTATTAAGGTTTCTATTGTGTTTGATTCTGGAGCTACCAATTCTTTTGTATATCCTTTTATAGTGGAGCATTATGGGCTAGTGGTAGCTAGGCAGAATGATAATTGGGAAGTTGAATTGGCATCTAGGGCTAAGGTAACAGTTAATTCCTATATACATAATTGTTTAATTCAAATTGGAAACTCAAGCATGACCACAGACCTTTGAGTTACCCCCTTAGGATCATATGATGTAGTCCTTGGTATGGATTGGCTATGCACACATAACACTAAGATGGAATGCAGATAGAAGATAGTTTAGTGTCTTGATGATTGTGGTACTCCTACAATGATCTTAGGGGTGCATAGTCTAATGTCCCATTGTATGATCTCTGTCATCCATCTCAAGCGGTGGCTACAAAAGGGATATTAGTTATTTGTAGTATCTATCAGTAATAAGGAGGAAGACGATGAGAGGGAGCCTTATCTAGATGATTATTTGATACTACAAGAATTTAAGGGTGTATTTGCCTCTGAGCTTTTGGCTATGCCACAACCTGGGGTAGTTAATTTCCACATAGACCTGGTGTCAGGAGCTTAGCCCATTTTAAGATCTCCATATAAGATGGCTACACATGAACTCAATGAACTTAAGATTTAGTTTGAGGAACTCTTGGAGAAGGGACATATCCATCCTAGTGTATCACCTTGGGGTACACCAATGAAATTTTTGAAAAAGAAAAATGGATCACTCAGATTGTGTATCGACTACTAAAAATTGAATAAGGTAACAATCAAGAATCGATATCCACTCCCTAGGATTGACGAATTGTTTTACTAGTTGCAAGGTGCCTAAGTATGCTCCAAGATAGATTTGAAGTTAGGATATCATCAATTGCAAATTTTGGAAAGTGACATTCATAGGACCACATTCTAAACACAGTATGGTCATTATGAGTTCACAGTGGTACCATTTGGTCTTACCAATGCCCTAATTGTATTCATGAGCCTTATGAATGGGGCATTTTGTACATTTCTAGACAATTTTTTAGTACCATTTCTCAATGATATATTGATATATTCATGAGATGAGAAGGAACATGAAGAACACTTGAGGCAGGTATTACAATGCTTAAGGGAAAACTAGCTATATGGCAGTCTGTCCAAGTGTGCCTTCTTCAGGAAGGAAGTACATTATTTGGGTCATGTGATATCAAAGGATAAAATTCTAGTAGACTCATCCAAGATCCAAGACATCATGGATTGGTTAGCACTGACTAATGTTTTAGAAGTTAGGAGCTTCATGGGATTAGCAAGGTATTATAGATGATTTGTGTTAGGGTTTTCTAGAATAGCTCACCTCATTACCTCCCCTCAGAGAAAATGAAAGAAGTTTGAATGGATAGACAAGTGCAAGAGGGCCTTCTAAGAACTCAAGAGGGCATACAAAAGGGCATGCTTCATTGGATCGTATTGGAGCCGTTCTCATGTAGAATGGTCGTGTCATAGCATATGAGCCTAGGAAACTTAAGACTCATGAGCTAAATTATCCCACCCATGACTTGGAGCTTGCAGTAGTAATTCATGCCCTGGAAAGATCGCGCCACTTTCTTCTAGGACATCACTTCGAGCTTCATTCAAATCATTAAATCTTGCAGTATATTTTCACTCATCAAAATCTAAATGCTCGATGGAGGAGATGGATGGAGTACTTATGTGAGTATGATTTTGATGTACATTACATTAAAGGAAAGGAGAATGTAGTTGCAGATGCCTTAAGTAGGAGATGTCATGAGATATCCTCTATGATTGCTGAGATAGATTTGAGAGAGCGCATACTACACCATCTTCTTAGAGATGTATTTTATATAGAATTTTGTTAGTTAGTCCACTCCCAGAGACCCCTAGAGGAAAGGTTTTCTGATTTTTCATTCCGTCCAAATGGATTACTACACCATAAAGGGTGCATATATGTACCATCCGTGGGTGACTTATGAGAGTTCATCATTTTGGAGGCTCATTGAGCACCTTATGCAACACATCCAGGTGTCAAGAAAATTCATGCAGATTTAAGATAGTTATATCATTGGCTTGGTATGAGGATGCAAATTTCAAATATCATAGTGAAATGCCTTGATGTCAGAGAGTTAAGGTAGAGCACAGACATCTAGGTGGATTCTTGCAGCCACATGAGATACCTGAGTAGAAGTGGGACACTATCTCCATGGATTTCATTATTGGTCTTCTAATGTCCTCTCATCATCAGGATGCCATCATGGTAATGATTGACACCTTGACCAAAGTTGCTCACTTTTCACTTGTTCATACCACCTTTACAACACTCATAGTGGCACACATATTCTTGTGAGACATTATTAGACTCCATGGCATTCCTTGTAAGATAATATCAGATAGAGACTCCTTATTCACCTCCTCATTTTGGAGGAAATTGCAAACATCACAGGGTACCAAGCTTAATTTTAGCACAGCCTATCATCCTTAAATAGATGGGAAAACAGAGAGAGTTAACCAAATCCTAGAGGATATGTTATGAATGTATGTGATGGACCACTAGTCTAGGTGGGAAGAGTACCTCCATCTTGTAGAATTTACCTATAAAAATGGGCATCACACTTCCATAGGAATGCAACCCTATCAAGACTTGTATGGTAGGCCTTGTATGACACCCCTAAGTTGGGATAGGATTGATGATAGGATATCTATAGGGCCATAGTTAGTTAAGGACATGGAGTAGTAGGTGGTATTGATCAGACAACACCTTAGAGAAGCCCAAGATAGATAGAAGAAATATGCAAATGCGAAGAGGGTGGATAGAGAGTACATGGTTGGTGAGAGAGTATTTCTAAGAGTATGACCTCATAAGAGCCCAATCCATTTCAGAAAAGGCTCTAAGTTAGCAGCTCACTTTGTGGGTCCCTTTGAGATTTTGGAGCAGATAGGACTAGTTGCTTATCATTTAGCCCCACCACCTAGCCTATCACACATTCATGATGTATTTCATGTATCTGTATTAAGAAAGTATATTTACAATCAGTTTCACATCATAGATTGGGATGCTTTGGAGGTGGAGTTAAATAGATAGATATCATTAGAGCCCATTCGCATTTTGGCTTGATGGAACCTCACACTTTGAGGTAGAGAGCTGGACTAGGTTAGGGTCCAATATGATTGTTATGATGAGGTTATGGCTTCATGGGAGGATGTAGCTCAGATGAAGACCCAATACCCATATCTTTTTGATGAACTCCAGGGGGAAGTTCATGCTTGGGTGGGAGGATATGAGGCCTCACCTTGACCTATCATAGCATAGACATTTTATTTCATTTTGATATTTAAGACCTTGATTTTTTTTTGACAACTATTCAAGACTTATATGGATAGTGTATTGTCTTATCTATTGATTTTGATACTGTAGAAGTATTTTACATTATGATATGCACTAGGAACCTATTATTGTGTATGAGATGATCAAACACTTATGGATGCAGTCTTATGACATGGTACTATTAGATTTTAATGTGATGTGAAATGTTAATTTGATTATGACATTTTATGAGAAGAATGATTATGATATGTAGATAAATGTAATTTGATAATGATGACTTATGATATGCAGATTTTGATATTTTAACATTTCAAATGGAATAATTGAAATGACTAGGAAAGGGAGATTTATTTGAATTATGCATTTATGATATATATGTTTATATGAACCACCCCCCCCCCCCCCCCAGACTACTACTTCCTGAGTTTAATGTGCAGGAAGTGGAACCATGGAGATTCTTGGGGTAAACAAGTTCCAAACCTATGTGAACACAGTTAACCAAAGTGAATCTTTGGAAGATTCAAAAGCCTCATTGTGAAAATATTTAGTTTCATAATGTCAATTTTTTTGCATGAGCAAATGGTTAATCATAATTTAGATGCATTAAGGACATGTCATGGTGAAGTGTAATGTATTTTAATGTGTCAATTGACAATTGTATTTTTCTATGTGTTGATGACATGTCACCTAGAGTGTTGGTCACAAGGTCACTTAATCTTAGTCCTTTTCTTTTCTTCCAATTAATGTTTAAGTACACCCACTTGGGAGAGAGTGTTAGGATGGGTCACCGTTATGTTGATTTTCGAATTCAAACTTATCAAGGTTTTTAGAGGGCCTAAATGGGATCCTAAAGTGTCATTTTATTGAAAATTAGCCACCCTAATGGTAGTATAACATGTTAGGGGCCTAAATTCAACTATTTTAGTGATTACCTAACTTAGGGGACCCCTTGAACAAAACCCTCTTGAACAAATTCGAAATTTTGAGTTTCCCCATGAGAGTACCCTCTCCATCCCACTTGATCAACTTTCTTATTTCGAAGGGGCAACAATGTAAGAAAGGGGAGGCTTGATGTTCCTACTAAAAAGGGGTTAGTAGAGAGTCTTTTTAGGGTAGGGGTGACAAATTAGTGGGTTTTTCACCCACCCTCTAAGTTTAGAGACAATTGGGTTTTGGAGGGGCATTAAGGGAGCTCTACTACAATTATCATTACCCTAGCTTGGACAAAGGTTGGTGTTTTCAAACAATGCTTCATTTTCTTTTCTTCTTTCCTTGAGTATGAAATTGTAAATCTAAAAGTATGGAGGATTGTATATGAAGCATGCATTGTATTGTGAATCTTGCTTTGTGGATTTGGAATTGTTTTGTGAAAATGTGAATGTGCTTTGTATTCTTGAAGATTTTCTTTGTGTTTTGTTTTCTCCTTGATTTTCTTGTCTGAATGTGAATGTTGAATGTGTTCATGGATGTGAATGCTTCACCCACCCTTGGGAGGGAAGAGAAGCCTTGGGTGAAGGGCTTAGTTGGGCTCAACATTGTAGTTGAGAAAGTTAACTCATGATGAGAGATGTGTTTTATTTCATGGAGTATGGGCTCTATTAAAGCCACGTATCTTTGATATTTTGGGGAGATATAAGGGATTTTTTGTGAATAAGGAGGAGATGTTTATGATGGCCTTGACAGGAAAAAATTGCAATGGCAAAAAGATGCTTATGTTCGGTTATGGCATCTCCTCTTTGAAGAGTCTAGCTTCACCCATTATGAAATGATTCCAATTTTGAATCATTGTGCAAGCCATGGGAGGGAGTTTTTTTGTGTTTTGTGTAGTTTTCATGCATTGGTAAGTGATGTATGTGTATAACCCATTTGGTTGTTGTTTCCCCTGCTTAGTGGGTGGCTTCATAGAAGCCTAGGTTAGGAGGTGAGCCTCCATGGTTCGTTGTGTGTATGTGTTATGTGAAGATTTGGAGAAGGTGCAACCTTTGAAGGTATTAGGGTTTCACCCATGTTACATGGAAAGGATCAAAGTGTGTAAAGATAGAACAATGTCCATGACATCTTAAGAGGATTGTGATTTAGAAAGTCTCTATTTTTATTTCATTGTGATGTAAGGAGATTGTATCATTGTTTATCATTTGAAATTGTGGAAGAAAGGATTAAGAAGTTGTCTATATAAATGTATGTTTTACTCAAAGGAAATGGTCATTCGAAAATGTTGTATACATATATTTTACTTGTAAGGAAACCTTCCATGTTAAATTTGATGTGTTATGAAAGAAAATTTGTATGAGATCCTATCCCTTGGGTTATTGTAGATGATTGGTAGACATATATTTCATGAATGATATGTGGAAGTATATTATTAGTAGAGTTGGTCAAATTCAAAATATATATGTTGCATTGAAAGGTTGTTTCCTATGCATTTCATAGCTTGGAAGAAACTCATCATGTTTGATAATTCATTGTATATGTATAATTCATTTATTCATTTGTTTTTTTCAAAGTTCAAATAAATTTGCTAAGTAGACAATACCATCTTATCAACAAATATATTTACTTGGAAGTTGAGGATGGAATAGACAAACACAAAAAAAAAAATGGCTTAAGACAAGTAAAGATGTAGATCAAATCTAAGATAGATTGTTGTAAGTCTACATTTTCCTCTCTGGAAAATGTATGAGGATTGGCAAAAAAACCCTTTCCCTATTACAATCTCTTAAAATATTCAAGAGAATATTCCCATAAAAAAATAGAAATAATAATAAAAATGATGTCCTTAAGTTAAAATCATTATGAATAGATCATGTGAACCTAATGTCATCATCTCTTGAAAACAAAAAAATAAATATAAATGTATATTTTTAATCTAACTGAGATTATGTCATTTTTTTTTTAATGATAATAAGCTAATTCTAGACACTTAATTATTACAATTAGATAGTACTAAGTAGAAACTCCCTCAAAGTATAAACTATTAAATATAAATCTAAAACTTTATGACCAAACCAAAATACAACAATATTTGCAAGACAATTTCAAATCTTACTAGATCCCATACATACCTTTTCAGGTAGCAAGACCAATTTAATATTCAAAATGGAAAAAGGGATGTTGACTAGGTGACCTTACCTTGTAGGAAGTAAAAAGTGCAATGATGGTACCCCTATCTTGGCTTAAGTGTTACCTGACTCCCTAGGTGCCTAGCATGGAGATACACCTTGCGAATTTTATGGAAAAACATATGTCATGTCCCCTTTTCAAATAATTAAAAAATAATAATCTTTGCTAAGGCAGGCAGGCCCAAGAAAGTGAAGTTTCGGAAAAAGGGGTTTAATCTTTGGAAACTGTTGGACTAATAAATGAAAATTATTATTAAAATATGTTTCATTAACCTCTCTTGGACGTGAGTTATAGTTATGCCCTCTTTTAAGGGGTTTGGATGCATTTTGGGCTCATTTCAGAACTTGATTTTTGCTCATTCTTTGTTATTCTTCAGAGGCTGCCAAACCTGTGGAGAAGGAGACCCAAGAACAGGAGTTTGCAAGTTTCCAGGGAGACCCAAGAATGGGAGTTTGTAGGTTTCTAGGAAGGCTAAGGATGGTATTTTGAAGCCATTCCATGTGCATGCTCATACAGAGTTTGCCTTTGTGCTGAACAGTGCAGATTTGTGGGTTTTCGGGTGTGTTTTTGGTATGAGTTTGGTGTTTTCAGTTGAGTATTTCATATCAGTTTTGGTTGATGCTGTATTTCAGAATTTAATGTGTTAAAATAGAGCTGAATATATGTATTGGGACATGATTAAACTTTTGAGATAGATTATTAGTGTTTTTGTGGTGTTTTCGGGCATTTTTGTGTTAATTTCGGGAGCCCGATGAGCATAGTTTTTGTCCTACATTTGAGAACTGTTGTGTAAAGGCTATAAAGATCTAGAAATGTTATTTTGTAGGCTTTTATGCTGCTTAAATTTCTGTAAAATTTCCACTTTCAGATTTATTAATAACAGGTGAAGCTGTGAAGCTTTTGGGACAATTTCTGGCATACCCGATTTGGGGTTTCTTGAGAAATTTGGAGGATCTTTGTGATATCAGTTGTTTGATTTTGAAAATCTGATTAGAGGCGTGAAATAACATATCAAATCAGAAAAGGGGACATTTTAGTGGTATTAGAGCCATGATCTTGCCAGCCTGAGGGTTTGTAGATGTTGCATGTCAGTTTTGACAACTACCCAGATCTTGCATTTCAGTTTTGAGAACTACCCAAATCTTGCATGTCATAATTTATGGTTGCATGTTTCTTCTAATCAGATACATGTCAAAATTTATGGTTACATGCTACTAATCATTTTCATGTTAGTTCTTAGTGAATTTGGTGGTTGTAGAAGTTTGCATGTCAGTTTTGACAACTACCTAGATCTTGCATGTCAGTTTTGACAACTACCCAGATCTTGCATGTCAGTTTTGAGAACTACCCAGATCTTGCATGTCATAATTTGGTGGTTGCATGCTGCTTCTAATTAGTTTCATGTCAAAATGTATGGTTTCATGCTACTTCTAATCATTTTCATGTTAGTTCTTGGTGAATTTGGTGGTTGTAGAAGTTTGCATGTCAGTTTTGACAACTACCCAGATCTTGCATGTCAGTTTTGACAACTACCCAAATCTTGCATGTCATAATTTGGTGGTTGCATGTTGCTTCTAATTAGTTGCATGTAAAAATCTATGGTTGTATGCTACTTCTAATCATTTTCATGTTAGTTCTTGGTGTTTGAAGAAGTTATATCCTATTGGGGTTACACTCTACTTTATCTAGAATGGATAGGTATAGTACAGAGTCTCAAAGGTCATGATCTTGGACAATTGATATCCAGAGTTAAAACAGTAGAAAGGATGGCTATTTAGACATTCGAGATAAACTTATGAAAATAAGCCATGACATGTCTAAACAATTGGTTGAGCACCACCGTATAATGAATGACATGTTGTCCGACCCAGCTAAGGTGGAAAAGTTGACTGGATTTCTATTTGGTAGATTTTCTCACAGGACAGATGACACAATTCCCAAGAAGTTGCATGAGGAGTTTGAGAAACTAGCTGATAGCCAGGTAGAGGTCTCAGATTCTACTTTGCCATAGGAGGTGGTGGGAAAGGATATTACACAGATTGATAGTAACGGTCAACTTGATACTCAAATTGAGACAATTGTTTACAGGTTGTCAAAGGGTGATGCCACAGGTATTCAAGATGGTATAGTTACAACAAGCAGTGACTACAGTGTAGTGGGTTCAGATGATGATTATGAGGATGTTGTTGTACAGGATGGTGAGATACCTAGTAGAGATGAGCAGACATTGAGCATTCATGACTTTGCTAAGAAAGAGTACCAGGCACAGTTAGATGCTTCATCACATGAGGTTGAGGCAAGTAGTACTTCATATGATTTATCCCGCCAGCTGAAGGTGAGTGAAGATAGTATTTTGACTTCATTATCTCATCATGATAGGTATGTGGAGTTAGTTGGTATTGGTCATATTACTCAAGTGAGGATTTTGCTTGAGTTACCAGCTGATTCTAGTTTACAGATATGGACTCAAGATTGTTATATTAGCATTTGGGATTCAGTTGACAGGAGATCTTTAACACTTTTTGGTAGCAATGTTTTTTTGGGTGCTATCATGGATTTGATTAGCAGATTGCATGGTGTTTTCTTTTCTTGTGCTAGCAGATTGTTTGATGTTGGTATTAGTTTTTATGCACCGGTGTTGGGCTTTGTTCATATATCTAGTCGACCATACTTGCTGGAATGTGTTGATGATCTTTCATATTTGGCAGTGTGTACAGATGAGTCCCAGGATCATATTGGCATTGATGACATCCAGGAGGATGCAGTGGGCAATTTTGAAGACTTAGTTTCTTTGGGTACAGAGGAGTTGGACATCAGTGCTACAGTTTTTGATACTCCGTATGTTGATATGAGCTTTAGAGTTGATTCACAGGACATGGATGGTAATACTCTAGAGACTAGTAATTTTGAGGATACTCCTTTAGACAGTGCACCAGAGGAGGTTTGTAGGAGACAGTCAAGCCAGTGCCATCATGTGTCTAATCAGTTGAGAGTTAGTGATTGAGACATTGCTATCACTTGCCAACATTTCGATGTTGCTTGTCAGTTGTTAGCAGTTTATGGATGGGGTTCTCCTACTAGTGATGAGCAGGAAGGAAGTTATCTTTCCTTGACAGAGATCCACTCTTTATGGGAGGCTATTCGGATTTTGAGACAGAATTATATGCAGTTGGTAGCTGACAGAGATTATCTTATGGAGTGGGGTAGTATAGCATATGATGCATTGTTGGCCAAGGAAGATGAGGTGAGTGAGCTTACTGAGCAGCTTGAGGTGACTTTTGAGATTCTTGAGAGTACACAGTTGGCTTTCAAGGAGTCATAGTTTCATTTGGCTAAGGTGACCATGGAGTTAGAGCAACTACATTCTTTATCTGATTCTATAAAGTCACAAGCTATGGTGTTTGGTGATTCGAGGATGTCCATGGCTGAGATTGTCAGAGACAGTGGAGATGGGGATGCATCCATCATTGATACTAATATTAGCATATCAGGTTCATTCCCACTAGAGTCAAGTTTAGTTGAGTTGGGTATTGTAGCAGATTATTGTATGCTTGACAGGGTGGTGGCCTCTAGTACTTAAGGCACGGAGACTAGAGATGTATCAAAGATCATGTGTGATGTTGGTGAGTCAGCAGTTGGCATGGTTCTTGCTAGTAATACTACTCCCTTGGTGATATCTTCGGAGGTAGTAGTTAGTTCCAACATGGTTAATGATCAATTGCAGTTAGTTTCATCTGGATTATAGTCTGAGCCATTGACTGAGATTGGTGCATTCTATCGGCATTACACTATGAGGTACACTCATCAATTTACCTTTGATGACCATGTTGATGAGATGATGATACAAAGATGTACTTTGGTTCCTAGTGCTTGTCATCAGTTATGCAATAGTTTGACACCTCAGGATGAGGGTTGTGATGGGCATGACATGGTGATAGGTTCTACAGTTGACAGCTTGATAATACATGACATAGAGCAGGAGTTTCAGACTGATGCTTCAGCGGGTGTTGTTATTGATTCTACTCCTTTGGCTATGACATCTTCGGACTTAGCTGGTGATCAGTCACAGTGGGTTGTATCAATTTTTCATGGGGCACATGGTAGTTATGGTTATGAGATAGTGGTCAGTGATCTACAGAGTTGTGCTGACTACAAGCATTGTATAGTGTGTGGATTCTCCATACTTGGTATAGTTTCATTCGGGAGCATTCACCATTGTTGCAAAGTTGGATTGTACATTCTGTATAGGCTAGTGGAATGCATTGATGGTATTTACTGTGTTGGTAGTCCACTTTACTTGGGTTTTGATGTTCTAAGAGTTTGTGTCTCATGGGTTTCTGACTATGGAAGTTGTGATTTTGGAGTTTGGTGGAGCTATAATTGTCCGTTTGATTATGGATTCCTCTTGGTCATATTGCAGAGGATATTGCAGGAGCCTATGTTAATTGGTAGTAGTATAGTTCATGACTACATTTGGGATCCAAGTGGATTAATTGGTTTATTTTTCAGCCATTGCTTGAGGACAAGAAATGTTTGGGAGGGGAGGACTTTTCATGTCCCCTTTTCAAATAATTAAAAAATAATAATCTTTGCTAAGGCAGGCAGGCCCAAGAAAGTGAAGTTTCGGAAAAAGGGGGTTAATCTTTGGAAACTGTTGGACTAATAAATGAAAATTATTATTAAAATATGTTTCATTAACCTCTCTTGGACGTTTGTTACAGTTATGCCCTCTTTTAAGGGGTTTGGAGGCATTTTGGGCTCATTCCAGAACTTGATTTTTGCTCATTCTTTGTTATTCTTCAGAGGCTGTCAAACCTGTGGAGAAGGAGACCCAAGAATGGGAGTTTGCAGGTTACCAGGGAGACCCAAGAATGGGAGTTTGCAGGTTTCTAGGAAGGCTAAGGATGGGAGTTTGAATCCATTCCATGTGCATGCTCATACAGAGTTTGCCTTTGTGCTGAACAGTGCAGATTTGTGGGTTTTCGGGTGTGTTTTTGGTATGAGTTTGGTGTTTCCAGTTGAGTATTTCATATCAGTTTGGGTTGCTGCTGTATTTCAGAATTTAAAGTGTTAAAATAGAGCTGAATATATGTATTGGGACGTGATTAAACTTCTGACATAGATTATTAGTGTTTTTGTGGTGTTTCTGGGCATTTTTTTGTTAATTTCGGGAGCCCGATGAGCATAGTTTTTGTCCTACATTTGAGAACTGTTGTGTAAAGGCTATAAAGATCTGGAAATGTTATTTTGTAGGCTGTTATGCTGCTGAAATTTTTGTAAAATTTCCACTTTCAGATTTATTAATAACAGGTGAAGCTGTGAAGCTTTTGGCACAATTTCTGGCATACCCGATTTGGGGTTTCTTGAGAAATTTGGAGGATCTTTGTGATATCAGTTGTTTGATTTTGAAAATCTGATTAGAGGCGTGAAATACCATATCAAATCAGAAAAGGAGACATTTCAACATAATCCCTCATTCCCCACCATGCCTAGAAAGTAGGACCATGCATTTTGAAGAGGAGAGGGGTGGTTGGGCATGGGGAAGTGGTCCATTTCAAACGTCCACCTAGGGATTATAATGGACATGACCCTTCTTTATGCCTTTAGGAGAATTAGGGGGAAAAAAGAAATTATGTTAATGGAAAAATGAATTATTGGCACATGACCATATATCTTAGAATATTTAAATTTTAAGGAGAAAAATGTCAATATAAAGTATAAGTTGGGGTTGGGCATGGGATGTTTAAGTTGGTGATTAAAAGGTTAGGTAGTGATAAGTTTAGGGTTGAGATAAAGTAAAAAATGGGAATTGTTAGTAATGATTTAGGGAGTTTAATTTATGTTACAGGATAACTAAAAATTAATAATAATGAAGTGTGGTATATAAATTAAATAAATAAATGGGAATGAATTTTAATAAATATGAGCATTAAGATTTATTTAATAGATTAATTAAGTAGCCCTATTATAGGATAAGTTTCCTTATAGTAAAATATTTTGGATTGTAGGATTCATATAGCAAATCTAAGCTATCTAATATATAATAAATTAAGGACATTTAATAAGTTATTAGTGGGATTTGCAATTTGATTAATAGTTAATAAAATATAATAAATAGTTTCATGAAATTAAATAAGTGAAGAATATCATTTAATTTATGATTGATTCAAATCAATTAATTAGTATTGGAACAATAGATATTAATTATTAAGTGAATTTAGCTCATGGAGTTACCCTATAGATGTTGCATTATAAGATGGTGATTTGAAAATTAATTATGGGTTACCATATTGTTCTTATAATAGAATAGTATTTGAAAGTGGTGTCACTATAATCGAATATGAGAGGCTTTATGTGAATTTGTTCAGTAACATTTTTACTAGACATATGCCATAACACATAGAAAAAACACCTCAATACATGTTGATATCAGGTAAACTTATTCAAATAACCTTTCATTAGAAATAAGGAATCAAAACATAAGGAAGTGAATGTAGGAAACCTAATGAAAAAAAATTATCATAGACTTTATACTATGCAATATTATAATATGCTTGATGATCTAACAATGACCCTAATTTAAGTGCATAATATATGTGCATTACATCTTCTATAGGTGTACCCTTTTTGCAACCCTACCTCAGATGCAAGGTTCAAGTTCATACCAGGTTGAATGTAGTGACAAGATAGTGAGTAAACCCTAATGCATACTGTTATCCAATTTGAATTGAATATCAAGTAAATAATCAATAATTAGTCTCTATCGATCAAATAGATAATTAGTAATACCTCATTAATAATGTATCATAATGATCAAATTTGTGACCCTATAACATCCCTAAGTGGACATGAATTGATATCTGAATACCACTCAGTTTGATATAACATTTATAACTATTGAAGATCTGTTCATATTTCCTTAGTAAAACTGTAAAAAAAAAAAATTGTTGAATTTTACCTTGGTAGATTTAGGGCATGACATGAACTATCTCAATAAGTTGATCCAAAATAGATTTCATATCATCAATTTCAATATTAAGTGTGTCAATATATATATATATCTTTGATACCTTCCAACACTTAATTTTTTTTCTTCTTCTCTGCTCTTAGTTTCTTTTGTTTGGCCCTTTTCTTCCAAATTTCTCCAATAGTGTCCATCTAATTAGGAGTAAGATTGGATAGATCCCAATTTGGAATTACTATGTCTTCATCCAAATGAACTTCATCAATGGAGACATCTATCCCTTTGCACTTTGCCTTTGGAATAAATGAAGGAATGCTTTCCTTAACTTTTCTCAAATCCTCAGTGCTTGGTTGAGGCTTGACTTCAATTGTCATTGCACTTACTATGGAATCACTTGAAGAAGAAACAACAATAAATTTAGAAGTACTTTTAATTCCTTACTATGACTTAGTCTAGCTTGGTGTTGTGATGAGTAGAGCTTATTTCTCAATAGATGGAGTATTGGTAATATTACCCATCTCTATACTTGGTAAGATAGCTCAAGAAATCAATTGAGTGCATGGTTGAATAATGTTTAACCCAATTTTCTATGACTCAATTGTTGTCTCCACTAAGCTTGATGCAACCATTACTTTTCTTGGAGAATTAGGGAGGTAGGCTGCTACCTTTGCTACAATATTTTCCAAATTAGAATCTTGAATATTGTAAATATAAATTACATCCTCATTGACTTCTTGATCACCCTTTTCCTCTTCATCATCATCCACATAATCTACTTGCACAACTTCTTCAGTTGGCTTTATAACATGTAATCCATAAATATTCTTCCATGCATTTGTATTAAATTGTACAATAGATTCATTATCATTTGACATAATTAGGAATGTACTAAGCATAGGACTTGGCTTTTTTTCATGCTTTGTCCATGCTTCCTTTACTTCCTTGTTTGAAAGATTTGGCATAACCTTCATCAAGGTTTATTCCTGGGTATCCCTGGAAACCATTACTACATTATCCAAATGATGTGCTACTACCTTAAGTAGATTGTTAGGGACATTTCCTCCTAGTTCACTCAGAGAGTATTTCCATTTAGCCATCTTTTCCACTAAGGCTTCTTCTATTTTCTTTTTCTCTTCCTTATTTATTGTTTCATATTTAAGAAACTTGAAATATCCCATACCTCCACCTTTTATGAGTCAACTTAGTATTTCTTCAAAGGTAAAAGTAGGCCTTTTGAATGATATTTTCTTCACTTCTTCTTCATCATCTTTTTCATCATAAAGTCTAACCTTCTTCCTTGACTCGATGGGTCTTCTAGTGAAAAAGGCAAGTGAGGACTTTGTAGCTATTTGTGATATCATTTTCCCCTCTTTCTTTGGAGGTTCTTCTTCTTCTTCATGTTTCTCTACTCCTTCTTCTTCCTTTTCAATGTCAACACCTTAGCTTCTATGAGAAGAATAGGGGAATCATATTTTTTATTCTAGTTTTTAATCTTTTCTACCTTATTCCTTCCTCTCTTGAGAATATGAGTAATCTTGATTTTGAGAGAAATCCAAGTTATCACCTTTTCATATGTTCCAAAATAAGGTACTTTAGGGTCTAAAGGCTCATTGAAAAGAGCCTCAATGATGTCCTTAGTATCATAAATATTTACCTCATAGCCAAGAGGTCTTATCCATGTAACTCTGGGTCTAACTGACTGAATATGTACCTTGTCACAGTCTACAATGAAACAAATGCCTTGTTCATAATCATCCACTAGATACAAATTTATTCTAAACCTACTCTACATCCTTTCCTTATAAGTTTCAAAATATGTATCCATGAGGCTCTCAAAATTGTCTCCCATTTCGACTATGAATTCATCAATTTGATATATAATGGGTCTATCCTTCTTCCATACTAAATTTCCCTTGGAGGGAAAGTATTTCTTAATATAAAAGAATAAGCATGCCAAAAGTGAATCAAACTTACATGAATTTGTCTTGGATTCTGGGATGCTCTCCATTTTGTTGCTAAAATGGTTTGGCTACAACTTGGCAAGGTCAAAAGTAGGATTGTTCTTGACTACCTTGAAAGCCAAGTCCATAGCTTCACATAGGATACTATTTAGTTGGTTGCAACTGTACATCTTGTTAGCAATTACATGAATATCAAACTTGATCTCCATATTAGTAACACCATTTAGCTTCATTTCTCTACCATCCCACTCGGCAAGAGTCTTTATCGCCAACTTAACTCAACCCAGGGTTTTTTTCCATTTTAAAGGTCTATCAAGAATGGGAAACCTAATAACCCTTTGAATCATTTTCTTTCTAATTTGAATGGGTTGGTCAAGCCAAAATTCCATGTTGTAAACACAACTCATTATAAACCTAATCATCTTAATTTGGAAATCCCTTGGCATATGCAAAATGTGCATTAAACCCTTCAATTCTAGGTGTTTATGCTTAGGTTTTAGATTTTTGTCCACATAGAATGCCTCATGCACTTGATTCAACTCTAGAGTTCCTGATTCTTGAATTGAACAGTGATAAAAGGATCTAATCTCATGTATTAATAGTACATTTGGTAGAATTTTTGAATGTACATTGACTGGGTCCATTTTCTCTATAATCACAAGACAAAGTTTGAACTTCTGGGCTTCGCACACAATGTTCCTTACCAAAATCTTAGAACCCTTTTGGATCTTGTTGGTAGATGAGATTCCATAATGTTCAGTGATGGAACAATAAACTTTGATAGATTTTCTCTGAATTTCTTTGGGGCTAAGGACTACTCTATTCTTTTCACTCTAAAATTCATGGTTAAGAATAAAAGCTTTTTATTCTTCCTTCTAATAAAAATCTATTCTTTAAGTCACCATAAATGCATCATACTATGAACAACTCAGTGACAACCTATTAAACTCGATAGGAATGAAATCTTTGGCTAATACCTTTGATCTTCAACTTAGTAAGAATAAGCTTGGTAATATCTGGACCTCTAATCTCTATAATGTCATGCATCCTGAATTTTCTCTATAAAATCATCCAACTCGATGATCCCAATGCATCCAAAATGCTACTTTGGATCTTCTTTCTTGCTAATAGGAACTGATATAAGATGTTTCCTTGAATCATAGTTCTAGTGGTCTCTGTGGATAATTAGTTTGAAATGTTTCAATTACCCAACTCATTGATTTGGGTGTCATCACTTTGACTTGTATTCTACGAAGATTTCTTTATCCATTGCTGGCTTATTTTACTTCTAATATTGTTAGTCTTTTCTCTCTTTTCATCTTCAACTATAGCTCAGTTCATACATTTTCTAGCTAAATGTCCAAGTTCTTTGCATTCAAAACTTCTCTTTTTAGGGTCTCTCTTCATTATGTGAGTTCTTATCCAATTTTCTCCAATATTTCCATGCTCACCACACAAGTAACACCTACACCATGTGTTATAATCCCAAAAAAACATAGCTTTTACAATTTGTTCTATTGGATTCCATCTCTTGGTTTGGCATTCTAAAGACCTGTGCCCTTGTTTGCTTATTGAAACTTTTTCCTTCAAGCTTGGTTTTCTCTATGCATTCACTTGCTCTATGTCCCTTTTTTTTACAATTGTAACATTTTTCACTGAATTTTGATTTACCATTATTCCTACACTTATTTGGAATATGCCTTGTCTTTCCACAATGATTACGTTTAGGCCTTTCTTATGAGCTCCTTGTTAAGATGATTCACCTTCATCTGTATAGCCTAGTCATACTTTTCTTTTGTGTCTAAATTGAGTTTTCTTATTCAATTGATTTGTGTTTCCTTGAGATTTCATCATCCTTTCATTAGCTTACCTTTCTATGCTAAGATCATTCTAAAATCATTCATTAGTTGTCCTCAAGTAGATAACTTCTTGATTTGCACAATTCAGTTGATTTACCAAATATGCTTGCTAAAGAGATAGGTGATGAATTTTATTGTCCTTTTTTTCTATCTTTTGAGTTAGCAAAGAGAGAGGTGATGAATTTCCTTTTCCTTTTCTTCTATCTTTTGAGTTAGCAATATTTTCTCTTCTTCTTCCATTTCCTTTTGCTCCATGATTTCACAAATTCTCACTCACTAAATTTCTTGCTCTCTTTTTAGTTTTCTAACTTCTTCATTTGTAGTGAGATTATTTTCATGTAGATATTTGATTTTTGCATCAGCTTCATCTGATCTTCTATCTTAGAAATGTTAGAAATAGGGAATCAATAAGAAAATTTAGTATATAGAGTCCTTGTTATGAGACTTTGAATCCTTGTTATAACATTCTAAGCCTATTAGGAGTTGTAATATAATGTATGCAAGAAGAGTTCACTAACCAAGCATGCACTTTCAATTACAAGAAGAGCTCACTACCCAAACAAATAACTGAACTTTAAGTTCCTCAATTATGGAAGTATAGATTTTGTAACTTCTTCTCAGCTGATCTCTAAACTCATCTTGATCTTGGATCACAAAATTAGGTTCTAAAAAACTTTGCATATATTGCTTCACATAATGTTCACATATTGCTTTCGCAATAAAAATGCACACTTAACCTTGCAAGATGTCATTTGCATAAATACCATGCCTTTTCAAAAATTTCTACTAGGTTAGGTTAGACCACAATATACTTTTCCAACTTAGACTAAACATCTAGGATGTCATTCCTAATTGGTCAAGTAATTAGTTTGTAAACAAAATAGTTCTTTTACCTTTCATTCCGATGTCCTATACATCTTAATTATCTTTCTTTCGTACTGTATGTATTGATGTTTGAGGTTATACACATCATCACCAACATGTATACTATCTACATCTAACCTCACTAGTCATAATATAATGTCAGAAACATTTCACATATGAAACAATGCACTGCTTGTAAACCATTTTCATACTTAGACAATTTTCTAAGTACCAAAAAGCTAAGCATCTTTATTTCCAAGGTTTACTACAAGTATTTACATAATGTGTTTCCATTCATGACAAAATTTAGATATCTACATAGAGCCAATTGTCAAAAATCTCCCCATTTGGCACTGATGACAACAAAGTAAGAAAAATTGGCTAAGTAACCAAAACTTTTTTGAAACCTATATTACTTATCATTTACTACAAACACTTCATATTACAAGTGCTCCATATTAAAAATTCTCCTCGTTATGATATGATTACTACATACATAACTTACTACAATTTTCTTCTACAACTTCTCTCCTTTTGACATCAATGACAAAGGTCGAAAAGTCCAAAAATTTTCAAAAAAGTTATGTTTGTTGTCCAAAACTATCAAAACTTTCTATCTTGTTGCCTCAAGCTAATATTATCTTCATCCAATCATAAAAAATTATCTTCAAACCATTCATACCTTTCTCCCATATGTCTTTTGTTGCTTTGGCAAAACTAAGCATTGCGCATAAGGCATATGATACAATCTCAACTACATTAAGGTTAGATTATGTAAAATTGGAATAAGTGTCCTTTTCTTTGACACATTCCTCCAAGTGTCTCTCAATAACATATGTCTTTAGAGAAATAAACTCTTTAAATTATAAAAAAAATTTCTTTATCAAATTGTAGTTTTCTAATGTATGAGTGAACACTAACAACTTGTCCTTCAAACACATTAATTCTACAAGAAGGCTGTTGTATTTGAATGGTTAGTGCTACCAGCTCACTTAGCGTCCCTTGAATCTTGTTATCCAACTCTATTGTCAACTTATGAGATAAAGTACATTTGATGTATAGTACGTTGCCAACTTGTTAACATTTCATAAGTTCCTTGATACAAGTATCACTTGACTAATAAAATCATTTTGAATATTCTGACAAATGGTGCTAAAAAGATTAGCATCATGTGAAATTTGAGCCTTAGACTCAAGAAAATTCAAAAAAATTGTAAACTCATCATTAAATAATTTTATAACTACTTTAGCTTTTTGTTCGAGGTCTTTTTTTGTGTGTTTGGATGAGAGAGTGTTGTGTAATCTATTAGTCCCCTCCATTAATGCTCTTTGTAAACTCTTGACTTTTATATTCTTCTGAATCAATTTTTTCAAAGATGAGATCAATTTAGTTTGATCATCATCATCACCCATAAGATTATCAAGAGATATAGGAGTGGATGGGTTAGATGCTTTCACCTCATCTTCCTTTTGTTTCTTCTATATTGCCTTCTTTGATTTTCTCTCTTCTTCTTTTTCCTCTCTTTCTTTTCTTTCTTTTTCTTTATTTTCTAGCTTCTTTCTTTTTCTCTCTTTTCTAGCTTCTTTCTTTTCTTCTTCTAACTTATTTTCTTTTTCTTTTTCTCTCCTCTTTTCTTCTTATTCTTTTTCTTCTCCTCAAGTGATTTCAACTTGTCTTTTTTAACTTTTTTCTTTTATTCTTCTAGCTATCTTTTCTCTTATTCAATTAGTCTCAACTGATCCTGAATATCTTCTAAATAAGATTCAGTTTGATTGAAATGATTTTCATCAATGTTAATAGTAACATTTTGTTGGAATATTCAAATGGGAAGAATGCTTCTAAGAGGGGGGGGGAGGAGGGGGTGTGGTGAATCAGAAGTACTGGCCTTTAGCCTATTTTAAATCCGTAATAACATATAACTGAAATTAACATGCATGAATTTAAACATTAAACAATCATGAGAAACAAACATGCATCACCACGTAACACTTGAGATTTTGGTAACCTAGAAACCCTCCAGGAATAAGAAGGTAAAACGGGGGTGGGGATGATACCCACAAAATCACTACATCAATAATGTTTGACCACTTTTGATGGTCTGCCATGTTAAAGGCTTTACACTATGTCAATAGTGACCTGGTTGAAGGATTTACAAACACTTTACATGAAGTGTTACCCTATTAAAGGATTTAATCACCTTTTTAAAGGATCTACAAAATAGCTATTAAGCTAGCCTATCAACATAGGGTTTCCTTTCTAATACAATGGCTAAAGATTATTAGGTATAATAAACCTGATAGCTTACCATCCTTGATTGCTTAATATAGGCACTTGATCTACTTTCTTTGACCCTGATCCTCTAAGATCTGATATTTTTTTGTATTCCTTGCTTTGTTCTGAATAATTGAATGTCTAACTACAGCTCTCTTCCTCTAAGTCTTTTTACTCTTCACTTTGAACTCCACTATAGTTTCCCCATACACTTCTTCATCCATTCATAATACAATGAGATTTTGTATTCCTTATAAAGACATTCAAAGACTTAGGGTTAGGTGTGGATCTACGATCCATATTGAATCTTTATTTCTTGCTCATTTCTTGCACTCTTATTATTGGTTGCATGCCTTCTTCATTTTTTTATTGGCTACATGTAGTTTGCATAGGAAAAATAAAAGATTCAATCTTATCTGTTTGATCCTTCTAGATCCTTTAATGTCAGCCATAAAAATGGTTTACATCTGAATTAGTTAAGTTACAAACTCATATGTGCATTTTATGTTACTTGTCACTTACTAAATTTTGATGCTCAACACATGTAACAAAACTATCTCACTCGGCTCCTATTGCATTTCTATTTTGCTCGGCATCATCTGTGACTCGACACTTAAATATCACTCGGCTTCTGTATCATGCTCGACACCTGATGTCACTCGACACTTGATCTTCACTTGGCACCTGAAGGCTGCTCGGCTTCAATGTAGAAAGTGGTTAACTATGTTGGCACTCAAATGTCAAAACCATTTTGAGACTAACAATCTCCCCCTTTGACATGAGTGGCAAAAACACTTAACTAAGCATTATTTATCTAACCTTACAAGTACATTCACTAATCTACTCGGTATATATATAGAGGTTAAAAAAACTTGATCAAAATTTTATAAGAAACAATATATATGGAAAAATTATTGTAACTCCCCCTAAGTATATATAGTACACATGTGTGAGATTGTAGCTTGATCACTGTTAGGAGTAACCTGATGATGAAGGAGATAAGATGGAACTTATCTCTCATTTTAGAAAAAATGATATATGGATTATAGACAATGGTTGTTCACATCATATGACTGGAGACAAAACAAAATTTGAGCACATGAAATATTATGATGGAGGTAGTGTGAGATTTGGAAAAAATGAACCTTGTAACATAAAAGGAAAATGGTGTATTTCATTGACTAAAGAACTTGTATGTGACTATGCTTATTGGGTTGAAGGACTAAAGTATAATCTACTGAGTGTAGCATAGTTGAATAAGATTGGATTCAACGTAAATTTCATAAATGGATAGGCCAAACTATTGGATGAAAAAGGAAATCTAGTTGGATCTGGCAAGCAAAAAAAAGGCAATCTTTTTTATTTTGATCTTAGTGATTGTTCATGTTTTATTGCTCAAGTAGAAGAAAGTTGGTTCTAGCACAAAAGGCTATGTCATGTAAACTTTAATAATTTGGTTAAGATAAGAAAACATAGAAGAGTAAGAGGTATTCCTAGTTTGAAGAAGCCTAACCTGGGTCTATGAAAAAATTACCAAATTGTTAAGATGGGAAAGACTAGCTTCAAAAGCAAAAGATATCAGTCAGAAGAAGTCTTCGAAATTGTTCATATAGATTTATGTGGACCCATTGGAATAGAAAGCTATAGTGGAGAAAAGTTTTTCATTCTTTTTGTTGATGAATATTCTAGAATGATGACAGTAATGTATCTAAAAGAAAAATTAGAAACCTTCCAAAAATTCAAGTGGTATCTAGCAAGAGTAGAAAAGGAAAGTAGAAAGAGGTTGAAATGCTTAAGATTAGATAGAGGTGGTGAATTCATCTCCAATGAATCCAATAATTTCTACATTGAAAGAGGAATCAAAAGAAAAGTATTTGCCCCTGGTATACCATAGTAGAATGGTATAGCTAAAAGAAGAAATAGATCTATCATGGATTGTGCAAGAACCCTAATGGATGAAAAGAAGGTTGCTCTCAAATACTGGAAGGAAGCTATCAGCACTACAATTCATACCTTGAACAAAGTACAATTAAAGAAAGATTCAAATAAAACACCTTATCAAATATGGTATGGCTACAAACCTAATGTAAGTTACTTGAAAATATTTGGCAGCAAATGTTATATATTGAAAGAATCTAGAAAAGGAAAATTTGATGTAACAGGTGATGAAGGCATATTTCTAGGATACTCCTATAGAAGTAAAGCATACAGATGTTTGAATTTATCTATTCATAAAATTATAGAAAGTGCACATGTTAGAATTGATGAGTTTGTAGAAAAGAGTGAAGAAGAAAGCAACAAGGAACCAAAAGATTACAAAATATTTGTTTACTATGAACCTGATACCCTACCAAATCTATCTAAAAGAAAAGAAGCTTCATTTCTCAAGTTCCCAAAATCCCCAATAGTTATTGAGTTGTAGATAGTGCAGCCCGAGTCACAATCAGAGGCTACCAAGCTAGTTTAAACCGAGCCTGACAGACCCGAATCACAGACAGAATGACCCAAGCTTGAAACTAAAATTCAAGATGAAGATGGTGGAACTCATTCAAAGAATGAAGAACCTGTGTTAGCAAGATATGTTAGAAGGCATCATGCACCTAATCTGATCATTGGTGACAAATTAGATAGAACAATAGCAAGAGGCAAATTAAAAGGTACATGTTTACTTGCTAAATTTGAACCTAGAAGTGTTAAGGATGCTCTAGAAAATGAAAGTTGGATTGAAGCAATGAATGAAGAGATAGAATAAATAGAAAAAAATAAAACTTGGACTCTCATTCATAGACCCAAGGATAAAAATATAATTGGTACAAAGTGGGTATTTAGAAATAAGCTAAATGAAGATGGAAAAGTTTCAAGAAACAAAGCAAGATTTGTGTGCAAAGGCTATTCTCAAGAAGACAATATTGACTATGGTGAGACTTTGGCTCCTATGGCAAGACTAGAAGGTGTTAGAACTTTACTAGCATATGCAACACATAAAGGATTTAATGTGTATCAAATGGATGTTAAATCTGCATTCTTGAATGAAATTATTGATGAGGAAGTCTACATTGAACAACCAAAAGGTTTTGTAGATCCTAACAAAAGGGACATGGTTTGAAAATTACACAAAGCATTATATGGTCTGAAGCAAGCTCCCAGAGCTTGGTATGAAAGACTTCACAATTACTTGGTACATATTGGCTTTCAAAGGATAAATGATAATAGTAGTTTGTATATCAAGGAAGGACCAGACAAAAAGAGTGTGTTGGAAGAAATATTTGTTGATGATACTCTATTTGCAAGAAATGGTGATGTATGCAAAGAATTTTCAAAAGAAACGAGTAAAGAATTTGAAATTTTCATGTTTGGATAAAATTCTTTGTTGGATTGCAGATACAACAGAATAAAAATGGTATCTACATCACCCATTCTAAGTATATCAAAGATATACTGAAGAAATTTGGAATGGAAGATTCAAGACCAGTTGGAACCCCTATGTCTACTAGACATAAGCTTTCCAAAAATGATGATTCCAAAGAAGTAGATTAGACCACATAAATATCAATGATTGGAAAATTGCAGTATTTAGTACACATAAGGCCTGATATTGCTCTAGCAGTTGGAATAGTAGCAAGATTCTCAGCAAATCCTAAGGAAAATCACATGATGGAAATTCAGAGAATCATGAGATATCTAAAAAGTACTAAAGACTATGGTTTATGGCATAAAATTGGAGGCAATTTGAACTTGAAATAATTTATTGATGCTGATTGGGCAGGAAGTATTGATGACAAAAAAAACTCTAGTGGTGGAGCATTCTTTCTTGGTAAAAGACTAGTTCTAGCATTATTCTAGCATTATTTTGTTCAACCAGTTGTTGGAAGGAATGAAGATAGAGATTAAGGATCCAATAGTCATATACTATGATAACACCAATGCAATTAACATATCAAAGAGCATAGTGATGCATACTAAAACAAAGCACATTGTAATAAAATATCACTTCTTAAGAGAATTGGTGCAAGAAAAAGAAATCAAATTGGAATATGTTAATACAAAAGAACAGATTGTACATATTCACCAAGCCATTACCTAAGGATGCATTTTTGTATCTAAGAGGTAAGCTAGGGGTCATTCCCCTATTTGAAATTCACTAAATAAAGTTTACTGATGCATCAACTAGAACCGATTGAAGATCAATCAGTTGGTGCAAAATTGGCAAGGGCATATTGCAAATGAATCAGTAAATAAGGTACATTAGTATTCACAGAATTATTGTCTTTGGCATGTTGTGTCAAAGAGGGGGAAGTTTTCTGTCATATCTTTGAGAAATTTTTGGAACTAGAATAAAGTAAGGAACTAACAAACTAAAGAAGGAGAAGTTTGTTGTAAGAGGAAGAAAGTTTTGAATGAACTTGGCAGAAGTTGTTGTAGATAGAGAAATGATCTAGTGAAAGGAAGAGCTCATATTGACAAAGGGAGTTCTCAAAGAACCAATCCAAAATTTCATTGTTCTATGACAACAAATTCACTAGAATTTTAGAATTTGCTCCATTAGATTCTTACTAAAATTTAATGAATGCCCTCTAATGGCCATCAAACAAAAATAGTCTCAGTAACATTCTTAGATAAATGTTGGTAAGTATCTTGCAAACCTAACTGTGAATTTTCCATAAATTCCTAATGAGCTTTCAAACAAAAGGCCCTTTTTCTCTTTGGAAACCTCAACAATGTTTATCCAATTTATATCAAAAGAGTCCTCTCTAATTAGATTATCCTAGTGGATATCAAGTCGACAACAGTCAAAATTTACAGAAGTTAAATGTTCTATATGCTCCAATGGCCTTCCTTTGTGATAATAGTCTCAACAACATTATTGGAACAATCAACTATGTTGCCAAATAGAATGAGGTTCAGGTATGTATGTGGATACAGTATACTAGTTTAGCAAAAATTGGGTTGGGTACATTCCAGTTATATCTGTATTAGAAACATATAGAAATTTTCAAATTATAATATAAATTACAATCTTTATTTAATAAAATGTAGAGAAATCATATTAATATGTCAAAATGTTAATAAACTTGTGTTAGGAAATAATATAAGAAACTAAATAGTAAATGTGAATAATTATATTATATATACAACTAAAATACTATAATAAAAATAACTCATCAATATCTATACACCCATTGACTGACTTAAGCATCCTGAAGTAGGCTTCTATATTGACTAAACAAACATTCGTTGGTGCATCATCATGACTAAGCATTCTAATGTAGCTAGGTATCAAGTGTTGTGATCCAATTAGTTGGTCCTAAATTACAAACTGTAAGAGCATTCAGTTATGCAATTATCTAGGTAGCTATGCCATTCAACATGGTTGAATTGTGTAGACCTTTCCCTTATGTTGTTAAGCCAAACTATTGGCATGGTGAAGCAGATCCCTCATTGTTGTTAAGCTAAATCACCCAATTCAACACTATATAATGGTTTGGAGGTATTAATTTGAGTAGAACAACCATAGGGGTACAAATCATATACCAATATTGTGGACCAAGCCAAACCAGGCTTTAGATAAATGGGATTGTACTTAACCAATCTGGTTACTTAACAAGAGTGCAGAAATGTAGTGTTGTATCAAGTAGCAGAAGGTGGATTTCATTTTAAGACGTTCAAGAAGAGCACATAATAGCATTTGTCCATCATTCATGACTACTCCTTTATATTCATCACTCTTTTCTTAATATTGCAATTCATCAAATTGATAGAATGAGTATAGTTATCTCATTTAGGGCTTTCCAATGGTCAATGAGTAAACAAAGAGCATTCAATTCTTTATCTACTTCTAAAATTGAGTCATAGACAACTTTGAATTGCCACATCTAACAAGCAATTTCCCGAGTTCAATATTTGTAGATTCCAAATGTATTGGTGCTAAAAACCAAAACTTGCCCAAATCCTTAAGAAATTTGATGTGGAATCCTATTTTGAAATGAATCATACACAAAAGCAGTAATTTAGGAATAATCATAATAAATTTTTCAAGAGACCAGTTGTGATGTCTCCATCAAAATCCTAAAACCCCTTCCAAAATTTGCCTTAATTCTCTTTATATGCATCAATCAACATTTATCCAACTTATACCAAAAGTCCATTCTCTAAATGGATCCTAGGAGATATATGATGGACAAAAGTCTAAACCAGCAAAATTCATATGTGTTATAAGCATAGAGATATATAAATAAAGTCATAAACATAAGTGGAATTCATCCATTGTGTAGAACAAGTAAATTAAAGGTGATATTGCAATCACCTATAAGTTTGATAAGGGGCTCGTGTTTGAATTGAAATACACATTAATAGATTCATCAGCAACTAGAAGACATTTTAGTAAAAACATTATTTACTAGGCTTAAATTGAATAAAAGAGACACTATGACCTTGAACTTTCATTAAATAGCCTAATTGCCATTTTGGTTATTGTCTTGTGTACATTAGAAAAAGCAAAATGCATCAAATCTTTGTCTAGATATAGTTACAGGACCCTTTTCAATGAACAATTGGCTAAAAACTAGGAGAATAATTTATGTAATAATTAATAATTAAAAATAATTAAAAAATAAAATGGCTAGATTCTTTTCAGCAAGGAAAAGTCTTACATGACCAAATCACAACATGGAGAAATTCTGCATGGATTGCATTGAAAATGTTACTTTGTTAATTCCATTATGCCTAATACATTGTCACCCTTGACATCTAGTTGATGGTCTCATCGTCATTGCTATACATCTTCGAACCTGAATCATTGTATTTGGAACAATATATCATTGTAACATTTCCCTGTTATTATTATATTGCTATCTTATTATGCTTTTGGCCTCATGATTTTTTTGTGAAGTCTAATTTTGTACCCAAGATTATGCTTTTGACCCAATGATATTTCTTTGATGAATAAGTTCAACCCACTATTTTGGTGGAAAGCCAGTCGGAGACAGACTATTATGTACAATTACTCCAAAATGATATTGAAGTCATCTCCAATCTCCGTGTGGATATGCCCCAGGTAACAACATCCTTTCATGTTGTCCATGCCCTTTCCAGTTTCTCTCATATAGAAAAGTGAGAGAATCAGTTGTGTCATAGTGCCAATAAGCTTTGGCCATAGGACATAAAAGAACTCAAGCCCGTGAAGATGAGAAGGTTCTAGATATTACAGCAAGGACGAATCAGGTCAGAAGATTTTCCTTCCACATTCTCCAGCAACAATTGGAGGTGTTAGCGACCGAGCGATAGGAATGGTTAGCAATCTTATTAATGCAAATGTGCCCCATCCCCCACTTCAATCTTGGGAATCTGTAATAACTGGGCCAGATACAGGACCTCTGACAACTTTTGTACAAGGCCTCACTATTTCTTATAATTTGATTTCGTCAAGCCTCTCAGATAAGAATCACAGAAACCTCAACACTCAGGAACTTCCAGAGATAGACTTGGAAACTTTTATAGACAATTGTATTTTGAAGTTGTTGAGAAAATTAATGAGATTGCTACAGAGGTGTCTTCAGAATGTAATGAGCTTTTGAATTATAGTTCAGATTTATTACTGCCAGAGGGCAATGACAAGGCATCTACTGCTGAGGTTCCTCTATCTATCTCCTAGTCAAATACAGATATATTTCTGCAACAATATTTTAGAATACCCAGGTTCATCAACATGGTCGAGTCTTAGGATTCAAGCCTTAATCATGTGCTTTATGTATTTTACAACTAAATTTATCACCTATGTTGAGCTTTGTCAGAGAAGAACATTGTGAATTTCTAGTATCATCCAAAAGAATTAACACATAGATGAATCTTCCATGAAAGAGCCCTACTATCATCTAGGTTGGAATCCTTTAAGAAGGCAGTGGGTAGGAAGACTTTCACATCCTCACAATCAATCAAGAACAAGCAAGCAATGTACAAATCAACCAGGACAAAACTTCTGGTTTACCAAAAGGATGACATTATAACAATATTAAACATGGTAACAAGTTTTACAAGATGGGTTCTGCAACATCCTACAATCTAGAAAGATTTAGCTTGAGTGTGTATTACTTAATCCTTATGGTACCAAAGTCTATCACTATCTCTGGTCAATAGAAGGCATTCATAACTCCCCTTAGGATCATATTCATTCACTCAAAAATAACTACAGACAACATTCTATTCTAAGGTTTTCTCTATTTTTCTATGGGTGGAACCCCAAAGTGTTACGAACATAATTGATACTCTGTAGAGGTCTAACAGTTGGGATTCATTTTACTGCCATTCCTCTAGATATCTCCAGTGTTGATCAAATTATAGACTATTACACACAGTGGCCTATAATATCAATTCTAAACCCTTTCTTAAGATGGACTCCTACCAATCAAACAAATAATTACATATTTAACTTCATCAATCTCATGTTCCACATAAATATTTAATTACAAGTTTACAACTTAGATCCATTATATCTTGCAACTTCCAACCTACAGTCAATATGATTATATATTGATGTTTCAGAAAATAAATTCAAATAAACCATTTTATGAAAGAATTAAGGACCAGGGAGGAATCATCATACTCATTTTATGAAATTATCATTGGTGGTTGCAACTACATGCTCTTCTATCCATCATGAAATCACAACGTAAAATCTCCTAGTACTGTTAGAAACTAAATTGATGAACCAAGGAGAATAGTCCACTTAATAAGTATTTGAGAGTACAACACAAAGCATATCTCAATGACAAAGCCTTTGATATCCCAATATGGATGCAGTCTGTGGTGAGGGAAGAGTGGACAACAAAATAGTTTGATGTTGAACTCATGAGGTTCCATAACATTGAAGAAGAGATGATTCAATTCCTGCAGATCACAATGGCCTATTGCTACTACGCGTAATCAGAGATTCAGACTATAGGACATTGTTAACTTGATAGACGATATGAGGCAATTTGAAATAGATGATTGAAACAAGAAATCCTCTGATGAAAAATTAAAAGATTCCAATCAAACTCCTCCACAACAAGCACCCTCAAAAGCCCCTGTCCCATCAACAATTACACCTTAGATGCTCATTATTTTGTGTATGAAACATTTTCTCTTGGTAGTGGTGATTTATTTGTTTAGTATTTTAAATTGGGAGCCTGTGTTGTGACCTTCACTGTTGGGGGACTCTATGTTATCAACTCCATTGCAGGGGCTTATAGTGAAAATATGTTGGTCAGTTCTTCATCATACCATTGGGTTTCCTGAATTTAGCCAAGAATTTGAGAAGGAAAGCCCTATAGTCAGGAAGGTGCAAAATTACAAGACCGTACCAATAAAAAATAATCAGGATAAACGTGCTAATTTGTATATTGTTGAAAAGGACAAAGGAAAGCATAAAGTGATCGATATTACAATAAATGAGCCTATATGGATAAGAATTTCTCGAGCAACTATGTTAGGCTCTAATATAGAATTGGAGAAGAAAAGAAAAGAGAGGGAAGATTTGGAAAATGAATTGACCAGAGTGGAGAATGAGGCTTTTATTGCAGAGATGAAAAGGAGGATTTATTTTATCAATAGAACCTCTGATATTCAAACATAAATTGCTCTTAAAATAGGTACGTCTTTTGGTTCCATGCCATACACTAGAACTAATAAGAGTGTTACATTTAATGTACCTCTTTCATCTTCTTAGAAAGTGGATGCTAATGTTCAGATGGTTGTGAAGACTACTAGAAATAACACATCTAGCTCTAATGGTTGAGCCAACGTCGGAATACAAAGGAGGCCAATCCAATTAGAGGGATATAGGCAACTATGTTTAAATGGGATCCTTGGATATCCAAATACTATTGTGCAAGAATTGAGAAACAAAGTGACAAATGTTTTTGGAAATAATGTTGTTACTTGTAAAGATCATCTGTGATGTTTTTTAGACTTAATAAATTATTATGAAGTTGAGCATGAAGATGTGGTTATGAATTTATTTGCGCAATCACTAATTGAATTTGTAAGGGAGTGGTTCAAAAGATTTACTACGAGTGGTATGGTGACAAACCAAATGCTAGTTATATTTTGAATGAGTTAAATAATATAAAAAAGCTCCAAAATGAATTTGTCCCTGAATTCAATCCTAGATTTCAAAAGTGGATGTACAAATTGTTTCAAGCTACGAGACTTGATGATAAGGTATGTCTTACCACTTATTTCAATGCTTTTGATGTTAATATGGGATACTTCTTAAGAGATAAAGATCTAAGATCTCTTAGAGATGCCTTTAGAATTTCAGTGAATATTTAGAACAATATGAGGATCTTTAGTAAGTTGAAAAATTAGAGGGATGAACCTAGACTATTTGGGAGTAAGGGAAATAAGAAAGAAGATCACAAACCTCTAGGAAATAAGAAGAAAGAGGTGCAAAATATGGATCAAGTTCTTAATGTCATTAAGTATCTCAAAATTCCCATAAATAGAAATGATAAATCCCCTCCCATAGATATACCCTAGTTTCAAAGAATTTATAATAGGAAAAGTAGGCTTTGGAATTACCCCTACAATACCCAATAGAAGGATAGTAAACCTATTCTTCCTCCAAAAAATACAAATGATAAAGTCACCCATGTTCCCTTGAATAGAGCCTTCATCAAGATGATAGATGATTCCTAATGGTGAATGGTATCTCAGCCACCCCATTAATAGAACATTTTGTTTTTGTTATTTATTTTTCTATTTCTAAGGGTGAAATGATGAACAACCTAATTAAGAAGATAATATTGATGACATTGGTCGTAACATGGTTAAATCCTATTGTGACGATGTATCTGATTGTGAGGATGTTGATAATGATGTGAATGTTAGAAAAAAGGTTCATGATGCTATATATCAACAAGTTTTCTTAGAGGAGGATAAAGTGGATGATACAACATGCAATGTGACTTCCTCAAAGGATGAAGTAGTTTTGAGAAAACCTACTAAGGAGGAAATTGATGAAATAACTACTAACATGGTCACACAAGTGCAAATAAGTGGTATGATATCTAGGAATAATGGTGGTAAATGACCAATATTTTTGTCAAGAAAATAGATCATAAGGAGCACAAAACAAATAAATCTAAAGATTGTTATAACATAAAGATTTAAAAAATGTGAGAAAGAAATAGTTTCCCAATAAAGTAAATGTTTCCAATATTCCCAAGGCTCAAAATAAGGATGGGAAGAAGGAAGGGGAAAAGTCATCTAATGCTACTGAAAATAAGAAATAGAAAAATCATGGTGCTATTATTATCTCTAAGATACACAAAGAGACAAAAAGTATGTAATTAGAAACTCCTCTTATAGCTCTCGTTGATATGTTTTCTATGCTATCATAGATTAAAGTAAACATCCCACTCAAAGAATTGTTAAGCATCCCAAAACATAAGGATAAAGACTTAACCTAGGTTGGAAATGTTAGAGAAAATATTGACTTGAATTTCAATTCAAATGAGTCATCTAAGTAAAAGAAAGAACTAGTAGATGTGGAGGGTATTGTGTCTCAAATCCCATCCATGTATTCAGATAATTTACAAAATCCATGCTTAGGAAATATAGATCCAATTTTCTTAAGTATTATTGCAAATGGTAAGACATTAAAAAATTGTATGATAGATTTTGATGCATCAAATATAGTAATGCTTTTTTATTTAACTCATTCAGGGTTGAGGCCCTAGTTTTGAAAAATGAATATGCTAAATCACTTATTGTAGTAGAATTTGAATTTAAATTAGAAAAAGGAGATTTTTGGACCATATATTTTGAGGGTACATGTTGCAAGGATGGATCTAGAGTAGGTATTATTCTAGCATCTCATGCACAAACTATTTTTCATAGTATGAATCTTTGTTGTTAGGATTGAGATTATCGTATAAGAATGGAGTTAAATGCTTGGATATAATTGGAGACTTTGAATTTTTTATATCTCAATGAAGTCTATTTATGTCTCCAAGAAAAAAATATTAAGGTAGTATAGAAATGTTATATGGGACATGGTAGAGAATTTTGATGAATTTGGGATATCTTGAGTAGAGAGAGGTAAAAATGAAATGGCTAATCTATTAGCCAACATTTATTTGAAGCCTAATGATATCACATTTACTTGTGTATCAAAGGTAGAGGTACAAACAAGACCTTCCATCCCTAACACCATAAAAATTTGACAAGTTTTGAGGATGATAGAGATATCTTAAGGTTCTTAAATTGTGAAGACCGTTTTTGAGGTTAGGAAATTGATTGTACTGCTATGGTTGAGATAGTAGAAGGTAAGAATATCATCTTTAGGAAATAAGTGGTTCAACTAAAGGAAATAAGATTCACAAAGGATTGGTAGTATTAGAAACTTTTTTTTGATAGTCATGACAGATCTAAGTTGAATGCTAAGGAACATGATGCTAAGTAGTTAGAGGAGATAAATATTGTAACTAAGGATGCATCAAAGAAAGTATAAATTTATAAGAGATAATCTCCTAGAACATGAAGCACCTTAATAAATTTATTAAGAAAATATAGGCATGTGTTAGCTTTTTCCTATGATGATTTGAAGGCCTAAAGGGAAGACCTATTTCAACATGAAATCTCACTCAAGGAAGGTGTCAAACCTTTTAGGCTAAAGAAAAAGCCTATCAACCCAACCTTAGAACCAAATATGAAAGTAGAATTAATGAATCTAAGGAGTGCTGGAATTATGAAGCCAATAAGGAACTCTTCTTGGGTATCATATCTTGTTCTTGTTAGAAAGAAGAACAAAGATATAAGGTTATGTTTTGACTTTAGAAATTTGAATATATCTCCATTAAAGGATATTTATGGGTTTCCAAACATGGAGGCTATGTTGTAAAGAGTTAATGGATCATAATTGATGTCCATTATGGATGGTTTCTCTAGATATAACTTGGTAGTTATAAAAGAATTAGAGCATTATAAAATTGTATTTACAACACCATGGGGAACATGTGTATAGAATGATGTCATTTGGTCTAACTAATGTTGGTGCTACTTCCTAGAGAGCCATGGATGTTGCCTTTGCTGATTCTATTGACAAGTTCCTGGTAGTGTACAAAGATGATCTAACTGCATACTTAAAAATGGAAAATAATCATTGTATGCATTTAGAAAAGGTGTTTCCAAGAGCCTTGAAATTTGATATTTCTTTGAATCATAGGAAATGTGCTTTTGGGGTTATAAAAGGTAAGACTTTAGGGGATCTTGTTGGAAAAGAAGGAGTAAGAATAAATCTTGAAAGGGTGCAGGCTATTAATAAGATTCAAAAGCCTAAAAATGTATAGGGGATCCAATCTTTCTTTTGAGAGATCAATTTTTTGAGAAGGTTTATTAATAACTTTGGAGAGGTGAGCAAGTCTATCTCTAAGATACTCAAGAAGGGTTTGGAAATAAAATGGTACGATGAGCCAATAAGTGCTTTTCAGAACATAAAACAAGCAATTAAAGATGCCCCTATTTTGAGAGCCCTTGATTATGAAAACCCCAAGCATAGATTCTCATTTTCTTCCTTATATATCATTGTAGTAGTTCTGTTGTAGAAAATTGAGGAGGAATTCGAGTAGCCCATTGCATTCTTTAGCAAATCCCAAGCTATACAGCTAAAACATGAGATAAACAATAAACAAGCATATGCATTAGTCAAAGGTGTAAACAAATTTAGATGTTATCTTATAACTACTACAATAATAGCATTTGTTCCAAGTGATGCAGTGAATGATATTTTCTCTCAACAAGAGGTGCCAAGGAGATGGTGTAGATGGAATAATAGAATCTAGGAACTCAAGATAGACATACAAATCACCAATTTGTTTAGAGGAAAGTAACTTGGAAAGCTAATGGAAGATACTAACTTAGAGGAAAATCAAATAAACCACCTCTATGATGAGTGCAAAAGTAATTTATGTGATATGAATCCTTGTGAGTGGTACAAAGGCATAATTTATTACTTTCAATATATGAAAACTCCATGAGAGATGTGTGAGAATATAAAGAGGGAATTGAAGTTGCAAGCCATTATGTATATTATTGTAAATACAAAATTTTCTTGGAGGAGTTTGGAAGGTGTACTACTAAAGTGTGTTGATGAACAATAGACAATTATGACCCTAAGTGAAATGCATAGTGGAGTATGCACGGAGGTCATTTTATGGCTAAAAACAATCTCACAAGGTGACTAGTGGAGGATTCTGGTGGCCTACAATGTTATAAGATGCACATGAACTCATAAAGAAATGTGATGCTTGTCAAATATTACTAGGTAAGCTAAAATTTTCTAGCAATTTACCATTGAGACCAATAGAGGTGCAAGCACCATTCCAATAATGGGGAATTTATTACCTAGGATAAGTCATGAACAAATCCATTGACGATAACTAATGGATCTTGGTTGCAAATATTATTTTACAAAATGGGTTGAAGCAATCCCCAAAAAAAGAGAAACTAAAAAAGTAGTCAAGAATTTATCCTGAGTATTATCATTAGGTTTGGTTATCCAAAAAAGATCATTACTGGCAATTCTATATGTTTTAGATCAAAATAAGATGATTTTTTTGTGAGAAATATAGCATTACAAATTCTACATCATTTTCATATAATCCTCAAGGGAGTAGGTAGGAAAAATCTAGTAATGAAAGCTTGTTGAAAATGATTGTGAGAATTTTGTATAAAAATAAGAAGGCATGGTATTTAAGTTGACCTTATCAATATGGCCTAACAGAGTAACAATGAAGAAAGTTATATGTTGTGCACCTTATGACTCAGCCAATGGTATCCAAGCCAAGTTACCATAGAACAACCTAAATGGTATGTATAAATTCATTTAGAAATATGATGATGATGTGTTAGATGAAATGCACCAAAGAATGGATGACATTATGTAACTAGATGAAACCATAAGAAATTGTTTGGTAAGAAATGCAAAGTTACAACTACAAGTGAAGCATTTTTATGACAAAAAAGCATTAGAAAGGAAATTTGAGCTGGAAGAGTTTGTGTTACTTTTGAATGCAAGGATTGAAGATAAAGGTAAGCATGGGAAATTTGATTCTATCTGGCTATGAAAAATAGGGACAAGATTCAAATATCCTTAGAGAAATATTAGGATATATTCAAGAATTGCCAATTCATGGACAATTCTTGAAGAATTACTTTTGTTGAAGGTTCTTTTATTTCCATGAATAGTAGTCTAGGGTTTTCTCTACATATGTAAATACTCTACATTTTGTAATTGTATGTATTATGCCTCTGATCTAATCAAGCATTGTTCTTTGAAAAAGTTTTAATTTTGTCAAGTATGTGATTTTCTCTTCCAAAAATTCTTGATCCTTGTATGGATGCAAGGTATCCATTATCACTAGATAGAGCCACTGATGGCCTGTATTTTCACAATTTTAAAATTCTAAGAGTCTTCTATGAAAATTTAGGTTAGATAGTTGAAATTAGGTTGTGCATATTCTTATTGCAGAGGCCTTGTTATAAAACCCCTAATTTCATGTCCATATATGTTTCACCTCATTTTTGACCCACTTTTTCATGTCTTAAGAAATTTTTATTACAAATGTATGCCAATTCTTCTTCATGCTTAAAGAAATAGTATAATGTTAAGTTGTGAAGTCATGATCCTAGCTTAAATGCTACATCTTTGACTTGTTAAGTCTTTGTTTTTTTAAGGTCACAATGGAGTGGTGTAGCTTGTTGCAAAGCTACTCTGATTTCTTTGTGGTTAGTTGTGAACTAGCAGTTTGGCCAGTGAAAGTGTGACACAATTTGGTTAAACATAATGTCTCTACTTGGCTAGCAATGTTGTGAAGTGCATTTTAATGCTAGGTCTCTAGTATTATAATAGTTCATAGGTGTGCCACGTGGAGCTATTTGAGACAACTCATTATGTTACAGCAAGTATATTAAGTAGCAAAACATATATTTATGCAAGAGAAAGCCATGACACTCCTTCATGACTTAAAGATTTGATGTTAATGTTGAATGGAATTCTGTAGATTGACCTTAATCTCTTGTTTGTGTGTCTAAGAACACAGTTTAAACTAAGGGTACTAAAGAAGAGAAATGGTCTATATGATGAGAAATATGGGTTCACACTAGATCTTGTGATCAAGGTTATAAAGCTAGTTAATAGTTGTGAAGGAGATATGAGGTTAAGTTAGCCATGTTCACCACTTCTCTAGGTCTTTTGAAGGCATAAAAATAAGAGTAGAGAAGTAGCAAACAACCAAGAAATGAACTGTAATGCCCCTTCACGGGTTGAAATCTTTAATGCTATCATTAAGTGGAGAACACAAGATCTCTTTCTTTTAAATAAAGAGTAATTATGATAACTTTTGAGTAATATTTGGAAATGACTCAATATATCATCAAGTTTAATAGCATATTTTTAATTCATCTATTCTAATTCACTCTTCTAGATAATGCATGCTTCTCATGACCATTTCTTTTATGTTTTAAATCAACCACTCCATCAATTTGTAAAGTTTATCAACTCTATTTTTTAATTCGTTATAAATCAATGATCATATATCTAATAGCATGAATGCTGATGATACGACAATGGGGGAGTATCCTAGGCATAGATGTCACAGAGAACCTCATCATGGTAACTCCCAATCTTGAACTTTACCAAACATTTCTCATTAACTAGGACCTTATGTTCATCCTACACCCAAGCAATCTGATAAGGTTGGGTGTGTTTCTCCCTATTGAGCATTAGCTTTGAGACCATCTCCTCTAACACTAATTTGTTAGTGCTTCCACCATCAACAATCACATCACAACTTTTACCCTCATACTTGCACCTAGCACAAAAAAAACTCCTCCTTTGTCCAAGTTTAGTCTCATTGCTTAGTTAGACCCTTTCATTAACTACAACCTTTCCTCTTTTTTCATCCTCTGAATGTGATGACTATGCAACATTATCCACATGAGCAACCCTTCCTTGATGATCATCTCTCATGTTTATCCTCCCTTGGCATTGAGGGCATTCATAGCCACGATGACCTTCTTCATTGCAATGAAAATAGGTACCACAAAAGCCTCCTCTTCGTGAACCTTTTCCACATCCTCTACCTCTTCCTCTCTGAGCTCCAAAGTTTTGATCATGGGAGTGGTTGACACCATCATTCCCCTAGTTTTTCCTAGCACCCACATCCTCATTTTTCTTTCTGTTCTCATTTCGGCCTCTAAATGACCTATCACCACCCCTTCCTCCTTGACTATGCCCTATTTTCCTTCCATCAAACTTTTTGTTTAGCTTCTCCTCAACTTGTAAGGCTAACTAGTATGCATCTTCAATGCTAGTCATTCTAACCAGACTTAACTCCTCCTAAATGCTAGGTCTTAACCCATTAAGGTAACAGACAACCTTCTCCTTGTTTTCTTCTACATGCGTCACCTTAATAAGGACTTGGTAAAATTCCTTTGTGTATTCCTATATAGATTATCCCATTTTATTTAACCCTTGCATCTTCTTGAAGAAATCAAGCTCATAATCAACAGGAATGAATAGCTTCTTTAGTTTGTCCACCATGTGATCAGATCTTGTGATTTTCTCCTTTCCTCTTAAATTTATTTCTAGTTGAATCTCTTGCCACTAGATTTTGGCATGGCCTTTCATTTTGGCCTTTGCAAACTTAACCCTATCAGGTTCCCCAATATCCTCATTCTCAAAATATTCCTCTAGCTCATTGATCCAGTCGATCAACTCGTTTAGGTTTAGATTTCTTGAAAACATGCCAACATGAATTTTAGGTCTTTTTCCAAGCTTGAAAATTTCCCTAAAAATCTTCTCCTCTGCCTAGTTTAGGACTTCTCCATATCCTTCCCCTTCCTAATATTTCCTTCTTCTTTATTTTCCTCCTCACTTCCATCACCTATGGCAATATTCATCCCTCTACAAATCTCTTCTTGTAATGCCTAAAATTGTCTCTGAAGGGCTCTAACATCATGAGGAACAACTCCATCTCTTCCACCATGCTCTCTTTGTGGAGGAATCTTCTCTATATATCAAATACCACAACCACATAGTCTTAGTGAAATCTGCCTCATAGTCAGCACTCTATCTACACAGTTAGGAAAACCCACCTTGATACCACTTGATGAGGGCACAATCCAAGACCAAACTGAACATAATAGGAAAAGTGGAATATTATTATCAGAAGTTGTATGCTATTACATTTATTAAAATGAAAATAGACCCAATGACATGCCCTAGGGGCTTACTAAATTGTCTGATTCTAGAGAAAAACCCTCCTCAAGTACCTTCTCCCAAAATCCACCAAAAAAACTACATTTACAATGCCATAAATGTCCTTAAGTAACCCAAATTAGGTTTAGGGTTAGTAATACATTTTAGAATATGTCAATTGCATCCACTGCCAAATAGAAGGTTCTAGAAAACTCATTAGAAGTTAGTGTAAAATTAGAAGAATAAAAAAAAGTTAGTCCAACTTCTGGGAGGCATAACTTTTGATCTGGGATCTGATTGACAAACCATTTACATTTCTAGAAAGCTCTCCAAGTGCTCTATAGCCCTATTGACAAGCTATGTATGGGCAGATAAAATAATGAACTTTTATTTAGGTTATTAAAATCTTTAAATCCTATTGGGAATGAGTTTAAGATACTGATTATAAATACATTTTAACACTTTCTTTCTTAACCTCACTATTTTTTGGAGGTTAATAGTTTGTTTATTTCCATATTTTTGAGGTTTTCTATTGTAGTGTCTTAAATTGGAAGCATTCTAGTTTAATGATGGTTTAGCACCTATCTAATGTTATATTCTCTCTCTCTCTCTCTCTCTCTCTCTCTCTCTCTCTCTCTCTCTCTCTCTCTCTCTCTCTACTGGTTTAACACCTATCTAATGTTAGATCCTCTCTCTCTCTCTCTCTCTAGTATGTGGAATTGGAGTACAACCTAATCGATCCTCTTTAAAGATCTTATTTTCATGGTGATAAGCTCAAGGTAGGATCTATTTTCCCCTAATTCATTCCTTTCCCCTCACCTATCCACAAGGAATCTGCTCCTAGTACTGAAATCAAGTTTCCTCAAAATTAGGGAATGATTTTCAGATTCTAAGACTTGTTTTGGGGTCCCTATATTTTCCTTAGGGATTTTGCACCTAACAATCTGAGGTGAAATGTACCCCTATTGTTTCAAGGGTGTAATACACCCTTGATAGCCCAATCAAGGGTGCATTGCAGCCTTGATGTAACCCTATTATGGCCAATTTTCTCTAAGTCTAATGTTTTAGATAATCGAGTATATACTCCTATGATAGTCACCATACGAGAGTTAGTTAATTCTAATTTCTATATAATCCATTCCACTTTCTCCATTTTTCATATTGCATATTCAAGTGTTCAAGCATCCACAAGCTCAGGCATTGAAGCTCTCAAGTTCTCTTCAAACATTCAAGGCATTCAAGATATTTTCTAGTGAAAATAAAGGATTTATGCATTCAAGCTCCTAGAGGAGTTATATGCAAGATCTACTATTCCAACATTCAATATCTCCCTTAATACATTCAATATCCTTTATTGCATCTTGTAGATTCATTCTCTCGAGATCTACATTCATCTGCATGCAGTCCTATGGAATATTTCAAACACATTCATTCATGATGTTTTGATGTCACTTTGATTTCCTTTCTAGGGTTTTGAAGTTGACTAAAAGCTATTACATCTACATGCTTGATTACATTCCAATTTGAAGAGCATATTCATAGATTTACATTGCTTCATGTTAGATCTATCATTACTACTTGCAAGCAAATAAGTTGCATATTTTGATACACTTTTATGCTTTCTTGAGAGCTACAAAATTAGAATCAATATCACACACATTTCATCAGGGCTGCACTACATCTTTGATGCTCTATTTTGACCTTAGTTGTAGAGGTCATTCTTGATTTCTTGTCGATTGTTTTCTAGGTTTTGTTCATAGCGCTATTTTTAGGAAACAAGATTGGAATCAACCCTTTTGGAGGTCATTTTACAACCAATTTTTAGGTTTATATCTCACAAGGTATTTTATCTTCCTCTCTTTCATTTTAATATAGCTCATCATTTTGTCACATCTTTATATCTTAGATCTATATTGCATATAATCTTGTTTAAATCCTAATAAGATGGAGGCAAGAGTGAAATAAACCTAAGTTATTCATAATTTTGCATTAGGGTTTTCATTGATACTTCCTCTTGTATTGATATAACCTAATAAATGTAATGGATTGTGGTCTTCCCCATTCTAAATGGGTTAGCGTGTTTGATACTAGATTACTTGATCAAACCAGCCTAACATCATTTTGGTTGGATAGGTTAAAATTTCACCTAAAAATGTGTTTTCCAACTCTCCCTCTTAACCATACCCTCTTCTAGGAGGTTGATATTTTCAATCAAAATACATGATTACAGAGCTTTTGGTAACCTCTTATGTGAGCTAGGTAAACGAATTGATTGAAAATATGCATTTTGAAGGTTTTGATTAACCTGACATAAAATTTGACTTAGGCGTAAATTTTCAAAAATTTAAAATGCTAGGAGTTGGAGATGAGACAAAGATGTTGAAAGAATAAGATCACCAAGAATTTAACTAATAATTGTACTTTTCATATCTCAAAGTTAGGCTTTTTGTCCATTTTTTTTATCCCAAGTTGATTGAATTTTGGATATTTGACAAACATACACATCATTACATGTTAGCTACATCGCATGTTCTCTTACTCCACAAGTTGCACTAGTTAATATGAATATTTTTTTTCAAATATTTGGTCCAAGCTTAATACCTAGGTAATACATTGCTCTAACTAGAGAAAAGGGATTGTGTGTGACGTAGAGTGAACCTAGAGGTAGGAGAAAATATTTCATTATCAAAGGGCTATAGAGTCTATCAAAATAAAATTAAAAAGGGGAATAATTAGAAAAATAGGTGCAAGCCAAAAATATTAAACATGAAAAAAGTTCATATCTATACCATGTACAAGGTAGGTATCCCAATCATCATTCAATAAAGGTGTAATTGTGTAAATCTATTTACTAGCAGAGAAAAATAAATACCACAGTATAATAAAAAATGGTGACATTCAAGAAGTTGTGGAATCATTGGTACTCTCACTCCTTGAATTCTTGTCTTAGTATTTTTAGCAAGTACTATTTCTCCATGCAACGTGACATATCCAAATAACCAAGCCTCATTAAAATCCTCTATGTTTGGATTCAAATAGTTTGCTCATTAAATGTCATCAATGATGTCTTTTTGAATGAGTTTTAGTACTAATCTATCAAGATTCTGAATGCAATTATGATCTTTTTATCTATTTGAAAATCTCTCTACATATATTTCTTGTAATTGGTCATCATAAAGCTAGGGCTAGAATTATTTATGATATTGGTAACACTTTTTTTCCCATGGGTATGATTGTTGGTTAACCCTTTATATAAGTATTCCAATCTAAATGATATTTCTTATCAAACCAATTTTTCACATGATATGTCTCTTCCTCTTCTTCCACTAAAACATATATTATATCATATTCATGAGAAGGAACAATCACATTTTTCATCTTGGCACACACATCTTCTAATAAGTCAATCTAACTAGGAGCATTTATCATATGTTGGTGTTCATGAAAATAAAATAATATTAAAAGAGCATCATCATCAAAACCTTTATCTTCACATTTTTCAATCCTCCAACCATAACAAATTTCTTCAAGTCTTGATTCTTTTGTAGGGTGATCTATTATTTAAATGTTTTATTTTGATTCTTATGAATGAGATAATAAATTATGACTTCCCATATTGGATCCAATAACATTATCATATATTTTTGTTTTAACCACCCAGGGAGAAAATATCTCATTAGATGTTTGTGTCTCATTCAACAAAAGTTCAAGATTAGAAGAAAAGGTTTGAAATGATGATTCACTACCGAGAAAGAGATTGTCTAAAATATTTAGAGAAATGCTTTCATGAGACTGATCAAGAATACTTTCCTCATCCTTCATAGGATTGTCATGAATTTCAATACTTAGTGACACATTAGAAGATGATATATATAAGTTTATACCTTAAAATTTTTCAGCAATTATTTCCTTTTTAATTAACAATGATGAATGAATCGTAACACCTTCTCTACATAGGAAGTCATAACTTGAAGCAATGAGGCATCAAGTAGGAATACAATCTACTCAAGATACATCATGAAGCATAGTTTTCTAACATGTTTATGTTTGAATCTCATTTGCATCAAGATGATTAAATAATTTCTCCCAAATTTCAAAAAATTTGTAGTGATGTCCTAATACATCAATATTCTCTCCTTTTGTAGATAGATTTTCTCAATGATATTATTGAACTATCATAATTGCCTCAGTTTATTTCAAGAATACATTGTTTTTGGAATATTTCTAACATCTTGATTAGAAGATGCCATGTTAGAAAGAAAGTAGTTTATACATTTCTACTATCTCTCAATTTCTTGCAATATTTGAAGTAAACTAGGTTATGCTTTATCAGGGATAAGCTATGTATTACCATATAAACTCTTAAAACACATAACTTGATTATGATCATTGGAAGTATGATTCTATTAAGAAACAAGTGCAAGTATTGGACTACTTTCTTGATTAACACTATCTAACTTTGATTCACATAAATAATAATTTTGAATATGTCATAAATTTAAAATAATTTAAAGTCGTGTTTCTATCATGCTCATTTCATCAAACAAACCTCTTAAGATTTTTTATTTTTCTCTCAAGACATTCTTGTCTTCTCCATAGATGGTTTGTAGTGTATATCACATTTCTTTTACATTATTGCAAGTATTAATGTTATCAAACTTTGCATATCATATAGATGATGCAATCTCCAACATAGCTTAGTTGTTCTCTTAATTCCTTTTTAGTTGTTGGGAAATTAGAGGAATTATTTTTATCTCCACCTAATAATTGTCCACAACATTCTATTGCACCTTCTCCATTTCTTGTTAGATGTAGACTCATCAAACTTTGACATATAGGGACGTTCTCTTTTTTCAAACTTGGTACCTCCTTTTTGTACAACATGACCTTTGTCTTTAAGTACCTTCAAAAATTTCTCTATAAGAAACAATACTCTAATACTAATTGTTAGAATGTTTAGAATAATTGTGAGAGGGAGGGGTGTGAATGAGTTATCCAAGGTCGGCATGTACCTATCAAAAAAAAAACATTTAAACAAATTCATACCTTAAAATTCAATAGTTCAAACTTAGTTTTCAGTAACATCAAGTAACAATCCAGTTTCCTAAATATAACAGACTTGCAAAATGTAAATGTTAACATAAATCACCACATATAATGCCCACACAAGTTTGACACTAGGATTTAACATGGAATGTTAATTTAGGAAAAATCACTGGTAACATGTCACCAATATTTTCACCCTTTTGAAATGATATTTGTGAGGAGGAAACCTTGTGAAAGGTTACAAAACACACTATTAAATGTGATGTTGTTGAAGGATTTAATCATCCTAATAGGAGTGCTCTTATAAGAGGACTTTAGAACATTCCATTAGAATGCCACCTTGATTAAAGGATTTTCAATAATGATACAATGGTTAGAATGTGACAGTAAGCTTTAATCTAAAAAATACATCCCAATTTCCAAATACATATCTCCATTCACCTCAAAAGTTGATCCATTTATAGGCTTTCATTGTCATCTCAATTTTTTATTCACTTGGCATCCCTTAAAAAAATCACACTTCTCATCTTCTCAACTCTTCTTAGCCTTCTACTTAAGTTTTCTAGTCAATAGCATCAACAACTACTCTAATCTTCAACAACTCTCTAAGGTTAGCCCTTGTATCGTCTTAAATAGGGAATTCTAATATTTTTTCACTTAAACACCACCTTAGATCTTAGGTTTATGATAAGTTTCAATGCATACAATGAATTTGGCCACCTTTTTGTTCATCCTCTTCATTTCTAGAAACTTCTTCACAAATCCTTACATAGAAACATGTAAATATAGTTTCCCTTGACTTAAATGTTCTAGATCATTTATCCTTATCTTCAACGCGCTATCCATATTCTAAGAAATAACCTCTATTGGCTGGAAATTATAATTTCTTATAAACTAGAAAAATGTTGTCCCTTAGTGAACAATATATTCTGACACTTGGTCATCAATGGATTACTTAGTCACTACTAGATTTCTCACTTGGCACATATGATATCACTCGGTTAATATTAATGCTCGGTCAATACTAATACTTTATTACTTTGTTAAGACTATGGATTTGTCCTATCTTTTATTACTTCTTCAAGAATTTATTACACCTATCTTCTCAACTTGTAACATGATTTAAACAATCACTTTATGTTGTCAAATTCCAACTAAACAAGTGTTCATTTTTTGTTTTTCCTCTTCATAAGGCAACCTTTCCTCTAGGTGATTTTGCTATGACACTTAGATCAGATTAAAAAATTTCTCACCAATAAGGTTTGACATCAACGACAACATAATAATTGTTCCAATTTTAGTTTTCAACAAAATTATAGGGTGACAAGCCTCCTTGACACCTGCTTGGTTCTTCCTTTAAATTTGAAGGATGTTACTATCCAATTTTGAAATAATGTGGTTGAAAGAATCTAGAAGAATATTTCATGATGGAAAGGTAAGGTTCTTAGTCATGTTTGGAAAATGAAACTTATTATATCCACCTTACAAGGAATCCCTGTCTATTCTCTATCTTTATTTAAAATATCTAGACATACCAAAGACATCTTGGAGAAAATACAAAGGAACTTTATATTGTAAGGAATGAACAAGAAATAAAAACTAAATCTTAATATGTGATAGAAAATTTATAGACCTAAGTCTCAAGGGGGTTAAATTTAAGAAGAATAGGGGACCTAAATAAGGCCCTAATAATGATGATGGGTTGGAGGTTGGCCCAAGAATTTGCTAGCTGGTACGAAATTATGTGTACCAAATAATTATGAGGAAGGCCATATAATCAAGTCCTCTACAATGAGAGCTTCCCTATTGGTTCAAGTATTTGGGCCAAAATTATTAAAAGTAGAAAACACCTAAGAGAGCAAATGAGGTGGAATATCAATTCTGTGAATATGGTTTAATTTTGTGATGGAAAATGATTGGAGATGCCCCATTGAGACTAACAAAGTTTGAAGGCTTGCAATAACACAAAGGTAACAATTTTTGTATTATATTTGCCAATTATAATTACAAAAATGATTTTATGGCCTTGAACATAGGCAATTTTAACCTGACTTAAAAAGCAATGTATACAGAACTTGTCTCCCTCTTTGTAGAAACATGTATTCCATTCTTTCTAGGAAGAGATAAACTAGTATGGGATAGGAATCCAAGCAAAGAATTCAGTGGAAAATCAGCATACAATAGAATAATTGGAGAAGTTGGAGATCCAAAGTGAAGAATGGTGTAGAAGTTTCACCTCCTCCAAAAAATAAATTTCTTTTGGTGGACTATCATGCATAATAACATTCTCACTATTCATAATCTCAAAGGGCATGACTTCTACATGGGGAACATGTGTGTTTTATGTGGAAGGGATAAGGAGACTATGTCCCATCTTTTAATCCATTTTACTTATTATGACTAGATATGACAAGATTTATTTTTACTAATGGGGATTCCCTGAGTTACGAATAAGGATGCCCATTAGTTTATATCAAGTTATCCCAACACCCTCTCATTTGGTTGATCTAGAGAGCCATTCCCCCCATGTTTGTAGGAATATATGGAAGGAAAGGAACAACTACATATTTTAAGAGTAATAGCCCCCCCCCCGCCGAAGATAGTTTCATAAATATCAATGAATCTTATAAGGAAGGGTGCCTGGATATGAAATTAGAAACTTCCTTCCCAACCCCTACAAGTCTAGATTGGTGTTGGGTGAAAAAATAAAACATATTACATGTTGTGGAGAAAGTGGATAGTTAATAGATTGATTTGGTAGAGTCTCTCCCAACACCCTCTCATTCAGTTGATCTGGAGAGCCACTCCCCCCATGTTTGTAAGAATATATGGAAGGAAAGGAATAGGTACATATTTATAAAGGAATCTCACCCCAAAGATAGTTTTACAAAGATCTATGAATCTTATAAGGAAGGGTACTTGGATATGAAATTAGAAACTTCATCCCCAACCCTTTACAAGTCTAGATTGGTGTTGGGTGCAAATATGGGACATATTACATGTTGTGGAGAAAGTGGATAGCTAAAAGATTGAAAAAAGACAAGGAACCAAATGGAAGGAATCCCTACCAAATTGGTGGAAACTAAATTTTGATGGCTCAAGAAGAAGTAAGAATGAGACTGCCAGAGGGACTCTTAGGGATGAACAAGGTATGTTAGAAACTAGATATTCTGGGAAGTGTGGGAAAGTCTCTATAAATAAAGGAGAAGTGATTTCTCTCCTATGCAAAATTTAGAACCTGATAATTGAATAGGATTCCAGAAAAATTATTTATGCCATTAAGGGTGTGACTAAAATGTGCTACCATACCAAGACAATCATAATCTATCGCTTATAAAGAAAGCCTTTTGAAGTAATGATGATATTTATAACGAAAAAATTTGGACCCATCCTTTTCATTAGTGTACACTATTTAGTGGATATTATGGAAATGGAAAGTTTCAATTTGAACACTTTCTTGCAAAATAACTTTCCTATTTTCAATGGATTTTGGGGTTGGGCTATGGAAATATGATGACTTGGAAGCCAAAGAGTAATCATCATTTTAATCAATTAAGTGGTCTTTTGAATACAAAAATACCTTAATTTTTGTGACTAAATTAGTAGATGAGAAAGGGTTTGGAATTGCTTTGTTTGTGAAATTTTTCACAAGGTGTGAGTGGTAGTGTTGTGGGGCCAAAAGATGGATAGGAGGATCTATGAGGAATCAACCATGGAGAACTCCTATAATAGGACAAGGCCACCAATAATTGAAGAAAATGTTAGGAAGGACAAGGCAGCATAGATCTGCCTAAAGGAAGGTGAGTTCATCCCTTTTAAGGAAAGAATTGAAAGACATTATGACAAAGTGACCAAACAATTTATTGACTCATGGAAAAACTATTTGGTGAGCATTGATGGGGTTTCATTTGAATTCATTGAGGATCTCATTGCTAATGTTAAGGTTTCAACAATGGAGGGTAAGACCTCAATAATAGAGCCTAGGGTCAGAGATGAGATGAGCCTACAGAAGTTGTTTCATTTTGATGAAGGCCATGCTCACTTATGTGGTGGATTTGGTACAGTAAATCTCTCAAAGCCATGGAATATTGTTTTTTATCTTATCATGAAGTATGTCATCCTTGATGAAAGGGTAAATGTGTGTTACTACTACCATTTCCCTATCCTTAACCACTTAAGGAATAGGGAATGTATCTCTTTCCCATATTTAATTCTTCATTCTATAGACGACTATACTTAGAACATCCCCAAAGAGTGTGAGGAAGGGAAAAATTTATACTATCTACTAACAAGCCCTCATTTATCAACTGTTTAAATTTTATTAGGGTCTCCATCACAAGATTTCCATCCTAAACCACTCCTTGCTTAAGATTGCTAAATTAGCCATGACCCCATCCCCTTCCTCCAAAACCTAGACTGAAAAGGAACTCTTAGCCTCTGGAAAAGATTTAAAAATGGAAAATATTAAGGTTGTTGATGTGGAAAGAACTAGTAGCACTACTAGTAAAGGTGGGAGTCATTTAAGTAAACAATTGAGGGTGAAAAAAGCCTTAGCCACCCAAGACAAAAGCCAGTAGAATAAAATATGCAGGAGGACAAGAATAGTAGCAAAGGGAAATATGAAGGGGGTATGTCTAAGTAGAAGGATACCCCCTCCCATCTTGGGTGTTTGATACTTTCAAAATGGACATCAACTTGCCAGAATCTAAG